>CM024622.1:71162282-71190878 GCA_014182585.1 Eucalyptus coolabah | reverse complement strand
AAACAGGTTTTGACTTGATGTGATGGTCTCACCGTGTAAAAACGGGTTTCGATTAGAGGAAGGTCTCACCGTGTACAAACGGGTTTCGACCGGGATGATAGTCTCACCGTGTAAAAGCGGGTTTTGACCGGATGGTAGTCTCACCATGTACAAACGGGTTTCGATCGGGAGAAAGGTCTCACCGTGTACAAACGGGTTTCAACCGATGATAGTCTTACCGTGTAAAAACGGGTTTCGATTGGGAGGAAGGTCTCACCGTGTACAAACGGGTTCCGACCGTGTGGTTTAGGAAAAAGCTACCAATCCCGTGGTTTAAGGATAAACCCACCAACCTTGTGAATGACATGGTTTAAGGCTGACCATGAACCTTGTGGTTTAAGGATGGTTCGTGGGTTTAGAAAAGCCACCAACCCGGTGGTTTAAGGATAAACCCACCAACCGTGTAAATGACATGGTTTAATGCCGACCATGAACCCTTGGAAATGGCATGGTTTAAGGCTAACCATGAACCTTTTGAGATGGCATGATTTAAGGTTGACCATGAACCCTTGAAGATGGCATGGTTTAAGGCTAACCATGAACCTTTTGAAATGGCATGGTTTAAGGCCGACTCATGAACCTTTTGAGATGGCATGGTTTAAGGCCGACCATGAACCTTTGATTTTTAAGGAAGCACCCATTAATCCCTTGAAAACCGCATGACTTCACCGAGGAATCCCGTGAAACTCAACTTGGACAAATGTCATTAGGGGACGTCGTATTAAAAATATTGCAAAAGATTAATTGAACAAGCTAATTAAGCTAAGTCCGATCGCTTTGGAAAACATTTTATTTCAATCAGCATCATGTGGCGCAAAATTGTCATCCTGTTCGAGAATGCATCATTAATCATCAAATTCTCTATGAGTCAAGTTCTTACCAAAATGATTTCTATTCGTGAAAAAGACTCATTACATGCCAAACTGGAGCTTTTAGTCGAAAAGGGCTTCTCACATACTCTGATAAAATGGCTACTTGGTCCCATCCATTCACGTGGGGAAGTAACTGATTGCTGAAAGTATCTCACATAGCCTATGTCGAAGGCTTTCTAAACATTTGCAATGAGCACAACCGATCGATCAAAAAGGTCTTTTGAAAGGACCGCAATATAGGCTTGGTTAGGGCTTACACAAAGGAATGATTGCTTGAGATCAATAAGGGAACATTTGTCACTATCTTCATTAGGCTTACGAGTCGAGAACTTGGAAGATAAGACAAGATAAAATTATTTCCACTCCTTCAAGCAGTAGCTTCTTTGGGTATTCTCATTTTCACTCAAATCATCCCAATCGAAGAGGCTTCGAAAAAGGGTTATAATGTTGGCTCGGGAAAGGCTTGAAAGGCTTAAAATTTTCAAGAGGGTCTTTAAGAGTCATGATCATCATGGCATCGTGACCGGGTCACTTGACCTTTGCAAGCATTTGGCTCTTGAAACACAAAGACATCTCGAGAGTTCATTCACCGATCATTTCTCGCATGAGAGCTTTGCTCTTTTCTCTAATTTCCTTTGTCCTTTGCGATGATTTTTTTTTCGTGCACTTGATTTTGACAATTTTTCTTTCACATAAGATGCGGCCTTTTGGCTCTTTTTCTTGACGGGCATTGGCCTTGCTTTTACTGTGCACACCGCTTTTTCATGCCCCCTAGTTTGTTGAGCTTTTTGCTCTTGAACTTTGGTAGCTTATGACTTTCGAGATGCTTTTCATATTTTTCCGTGATTGTCAATTGTATTTGGTCAATTCTTATGCCTTGCCCCAGTGAAGGAAGATGACCACCACTCGAGGTTCGTAAATGAATAATCGTGCCCAAATTGGTTAAAGCAATGGGTATTAGTGTTTGGGTAGAGAAGGAAATGCTCTTCTTCACCTTGGGATGAGTCAAGCTCCGATGAGAATTCATCCTGCTACCACAAGAATAAGTGAAAGTAATAGAATCTTTCTCAACCTTCGTTTTACGACACGACCGTAACCTCCTATATTGCCTCAATGTAGGTCATTCTCAATAGGGTACTTTGAAGGATCATCTTTTTTTAGCCCAAAGGGGTAACAAGAGATCAGTGCAATGCTTGGGATTGATGAAGGAAACGCCTTTATCATTTCAATCTTTGTGCTCAATGCAAATGAATCATTCGTCCTAAGAGAAGGTCTCTTTTCACTCAACTCTCAAAAGTGTTTGAATAATACTCAACTCTCAAAAGTGTTTGAAGGACGTGTTTGGAAATGAGCTTGCCTTTCTTCATCCTAAGCACTTCTTGTTTGGCATGGTTAACATTTCCATTTCATTCTATCGAGATCATTCAAGTATATCAATTTCCATAGGGAATTTTGATTCAAAATGAATAACCCATAAGACAAGAAAACAATTTTGAGATAGAAAGGATGTTCAAAAGGTTTGTAATTTTTTTTTTTCTCTAGGAAAGCCCAAAAGTTCTCTTTTATAATAGAAATTCTCTTTCTTTCTCTTTTAAAAAAAAAAAATAAAGACTGAGGAGAAGGGTACTTACCTGCTACATGGCAACCTGATAATCCTGTAAAGAATGCAAAAGAATATGTTAGTGCAAAAATCTTTAGGGATTGAAATGTTGGAAACGACACGTTATTACCCTTCATTCACTTTCATCCTTTGACACTAACATCTCTTGGATTCACCTTTATGGATATTTGGCAACTCAACAATACCCTTCCCTTGCATTCGCCTTTAAGTGTTTGATGTTTTCCTGATTCCTTGGTAGAAGGCGCCGCTTCTACGGTTAGGTGCAACTCTTTTTTTTTTTTTTTTTTTTTATCACCCCGTCCAATGAATCTCTCATGGAGGAAGGGATAATATCGCCCTGTTTCATCATTTGAATTTTTCTTTGTTTAAGATGAACGAGACTCAATAATGCTCCATTGCGTTTGTTGGAACGTTACAAAACTTGGTAATCTTGATGTCTCCTGACAATGAAAAGAAAATCATATCAAACACCGTATCGAAATGGATAATTGGAATCGATACAGCTTTACTCTTCCTTTGAATTTGCCCTTTTTGGATATTTGGCAACTCCTTCAATTGTCTCATCATGCAAAGTGAACGAGATCGATAGGCTATTTTGGCACCCAAGGCATTCGCGAATAATGAAACTTCCTAGAACGGAGTGCAACCGCGTTCCACCTTATGGAAAATTGGCGCGACGATGCCTTGACGCATGCTTACTCCTAAAGTTCCATGAGCCCGGGAAAACGACTACATGAAGAGAGGGCCTTAAGCAAAGTTTTCTTGAAATTCATTTTGGAAGGTAAACGAAAGGTTTGCCTAAAACACTTCTGATTTTTTTTTTTTTTGAATTTTTCTGTTTTGCTTTGTTTTGTTTTTTTTAATAAAAAAATAATGATGATTTTCATGAAACTCGATTCCCATCATTAAAAATGTGAGTCGCACGATTTGCAAAAGCAACAATTGGATACGCAATCAAAACTCAAAGTGGAGAACATGATTCTTAACATGAATAAGAACATTGATAAAATACAAGAAGCTCTTGTATAGATAAGGGTAAAAGTCAACTCTTGTCCTAATGACAAAGAGCATTGCGCATAACCTGCAAAAAAGATGACAATGTTAGTACGTGAATGAGAGAAATGATATTTTAATGAAGTCACTTACAATAAAATCAAGGTGACGATACATGCCCCCACAATCCTTATTACGGGATTTTAGTATTTCGCCAAGATTTTATAGAGAAGACATCATTAAAATTATCAATCCACGGCCATCAATCGAATGTCCACTTTTATTCCAAAGTTTTGTATGCAAAAGTGTCATTGATTTTTGAAAGATTGATTTGTGATTTTACTCCTAAAAAATGAAGTGATCTCTATTTTGAGGAATTTGTACACAAAATGATTTGCATTATAGTCCCAAAACATGAGAATGAGAAAATTTGATAAAAACTGCAATTTCAATTTTTGTGCCCCAATATAAAATCACAACTTGAATTTTTTTTTTTTTTTTTAAAAATGAATTCGAGCCCATAACTAGAAATTTAAACAAACCATGTGTTCAACAGTGGCCAAATCAAAGTGTTTAGAACTTGCTTTCAATGTTCACTTATCAAAAGTGACTGCCAATTTTTTTTTAATCATAAGCCTACATCGCCAAAGGCATTCGATTGGTTTTCATGGATTTCAAGATGAAAATGCAATACAAAATGAGCAAATAAAAATGGAAACGATACTTACAATGGGTGCCGACCTTGTCTCATGCTTTTTCAATCACATAAACATGCCCATGGAATGTGGTTCGATTCTACTCTATACGGCCTAAATGGAGCCATGGGATCACAGGATCAACCAACAAGCTCGTGGCTAGGTCGTGTTACCCATGACTCCGCTTTGTCAAAGGACCGACCCGTGTCGCATGCTCGCACACTGTGGTGGGGACCTCTCGACATCAAGAAAGAAATTTCGGGGTTAAGGTGGGCGACTCGTACTACATGCTTGTAGCTCCAGAGTGGTATCCACCTCAACACCATCCTAAATGATCCTATGCGGCCCAGGTCCCATGGGCGCAGTTGTGTGTGCTAGGTGTAGTGCAATGCAGGAATACAGCATGACAATGTATAAGCAACCAGACTTCATACATAAAAAATAAACCATACGTTCCTACACCCCCGCAAGACAAAGGTAAGCAAACACTTCCCTTATACCTCCCATTCTCGCAAAAACATTTAACACTTTTAATGTTAGGACGTACCTAGAATCCTTTACGCCAAAACAAAATTACTTTGAACAAGATTAATTTTGGCTTAAGTCCTCTAAGGTTTAAAACCAATTCCCTGGAGTCGCCAAGTCAAGCCGCGACCTACCCTGGGAGGGAACAGTTTAGGGTATTGCAGGACGGCCTAAGCGCCCATCATTGTAGCGCAAGCCTCCTGCCCCATACCCCGCGTGACGTTAGGATATTTTTCATGGATTTTGCACAAAAGCGAGTCGCCACTTCCCTTATCGGCCTGGGCTAGAAAACCAAGCTGAGGCATGGGAGCGCGCCTTACTTCCTACGCAAACTGCAGAATCTAGGTCGGGGACTTGATTACACTAATTAACCAATTAGTGCCCTTTCTGTCTAATCTTGTTCATTTTAACAAAATGATTTTTGCGACAATCAATTGATTTTATACCTATCCGCTAACATGCACGCATCATGCGAGCGTGATCATTAAAGTAATAACCATAACTACCAAGATCCTAATTGCCATAAAATTAAGCACATACCATCAAACATAATTAGATATGCAAATTAAACATGCAACGTAATTAATATATGAGCACATAAAAGTCTAATTAAGCTAAAATGGCAATACATGACAAATCCTAATCAAATCCCATCATTTTTGGATTTTCGAAATTTTTAATTTTTTTAATTTTTTTAAATTTTTTTATTTAATTAATTTTTAAAATTTTTTATTTCTAAACTTTTAATTTTTAATTTTTTTAAAAGAAAATATTTTTAAAATTTTTTTTTAGTTTTTAAAATTAATTTTTGATTTAAAAAAGGAAATCGGGTCGGGTTCGGTTCGACCCGACCCGGTCAATGGGATCGGGTCCGGTCGGAGACCGACCCGGTTCGGTCCGGCCCGACCAGCCTTGGTCGGGCCTTTCTTTGGTTCGGATTGGGCCCAACCAGCGAGCCCAATCTGGCACAATCTCTTTTATTTTAAAAAAGAAGCCCACAAATCCCTAAACCCATAAGTTCTTAAATCCCTAAAAGCCCAGAAGCCTAAAATCGACCCAAATGGCTTAGAAACCCTACCCGGTTCGCGACCCGTGTTCGACCCGTTTTCTTTTGGTCGAAACCCTAGGGTTTCTTGGCGGCGTTGGCGGCGGCGACGGGCTTGATGGTGGCGGCGACGCGGCGGGCGGCAGCAATGACGCGGCGTCTGCGAAGATGAGCGGCACTCGAGCAGAGGGGGGCGTCACGGACGCGTGGGCTGCGAGCGAGTTGGGGCGCAGCGATGGTGGTGCGATGCTCGCAGATCTGGTGCTCGGGCAAGGAGGGTGCGGTGACGCGGGTGGTAGGCGTTGGTCGAGCAGTGACGGCGGTAGTGTGGACAATGGCGGCAACCCGACGGGTGGCAGCGACGTCGACGAGCAACAGCGCTGGCGGGTCGTCACGGGCGGAGGAGCAGCGTCGAGAGAGCAGAATACGGGTAGAGTAGGGACAACAACAGCTTCGTCAGATTTCGCGGGTTGCAAGCGAGGCGGAGCGCGACAACAGCTAGTGAAACGGCAACGCGGCGTCTGGCAAAGGTCGCAAACGAGATGGGCTCGCGGTTGAGGGGAGCGCCGGCGGTGGCACAGGTAGAGACGAGTGTCTAGAGTTGGACAGGGCGGCAACCGGCCTGGTGATGGGCAGAGCTTGATCTACTCCCAGATCTGGACCTTTCGCCAACTCCCTTGCCTCGGGTTCTCGAATCTGAGAGGCTCCTGGTTCGTCCTCGCTCTCCCTTTGGTCTCGGCTGGCTCGGCGTCGCCAGTAGCGGCAATGGGTGTTGTGGCTGTTGATGTCGGCAGCAATGGCGTCGGGTTGTGGCAGCGAGGAGCTCGAACCGCGTCCGGCTCAGAGGGCGACGACTGTTAGAGGGCGGTAGGAGAAGTGCAGTGCGGACGGCGTTGGGCAACGCCGCCGCTGCCCTCCTCCCTTCTTCACTTTCCTTTCTCTCGATTTCTCTTTTTTTTTTTCCCCTCTCCTCTCTTCTGCACTTTTTTTTGTTTTCTCTCTGTTCCAGTGTTCCCTATCCTCTCTCCTCTGTTCACTGTCCTCCTGCCACTCCCCTGCTGCCCCTGTTTCTCCTCTGTTTTGCAGGTCCGCGTGCGAAGGAGGAAGACAGCCAGGCATGGGCTGGAGGGGAAAGGAAGCTAGGCCGGGCCTAGGCCAAATCAAGCCCAACTTGACCCCTTAAGCATTTTTTTTATTTTTTTTTGTTTTTTTATGACAATTTTTTGGATTTTTTTTTTTTTTAGTAACTAATTCCTAGTTTTGTATGCGATTAAGTTTTAAGTAAAATAGCAAAATTTAGGTGTCAACAGCTTTCCCTAAACAAAACTATATGTTTTCTGTTCTCTTCCCGCGCACCCTGGAAAGAATCTGTAGCTAGTTTACTTGAGGACAAAGTTCTTTCATCATTGTTTTTAATTGGTATTCCCTTTTGCCAGATGTGGCTTTCAAACTGATTAGTCAATATCCCCAAATGGCTGTGGCTCGGACGGAAAACGGGGAAACGGCTCTCCATGTGCTAGCGCAGATGCCCTCGGCATTCTCAAGTGGGAGTCCGCTACTGATCCAGCTGAGGTGCCTCTTTTCATGTAGGTGTATCTATCGTAGCCATCTTCCTTTGGCAATGGTTGCTGAGATTCCCAGCTGGCTCACTATGTTGATATCATATTCATTTCTTGTTAATGGATTTACCTTAAGATGCAGTTGACGTCCATTCGGGAATGTTCTGGGGGAAACGCTAATATTTTAGTTTGTAGTTAGTCTGAGACGTTCAACCATTGCTCTTTGAAATTTGCTCCGACAGAAAATACTGCTGCAGGTGGGAAGGAGACGCACGATACAAATTCGGTGACTATGTCAGCTGCTAAGCTGTTGGAGCATATATGGGAAGTGGTTTCTGCTCTCGGTGCTGAAGCCATGGGAGAACTTCTTAGGGAGCTGTCGCGAGTGTCGTTTACTGCTGCAAAGTTAGGAAACTCCGGCTTCTTAACTGTGCTGATCCGTCTCCATCCTGTACTTCTGTGGAAAGTCGATGATCAGAAGCAAAGCATATTTCATGTTGCAGTTAAGCATCGTCATGAGAAGATCTTTAGGCTAATATTTGACATTGGTGCTCGTAAAGACATGATTGCAGCTTACAAAGATGAAAATGACAATAACATCTTGCATTTGGCTGGAAAGCTGGCTCCTCTAATTCGACTCAACATCAACTCTGGGGCAGCTCTACAGATGCGGCAAGAGCCATTGTGGTTCAAGGTTAGTTTTTTTTTTTTTTTTAATTAACTTTTTGCATACTACACAATTTGGATTATACGGTTTAACAGTACTATGAAGGTTCCCTTGCTCTTTTTTTTTTTTTTCCTTTTCCTCTTTTGAGCTTCAAAGCGTAAATCTGTTCAATATGTCAATTTAATGTACCAATTTTCCGATTGATATTATCTGTTTTATGGTATAGGAGGTAGAAAAGATTGTGCAGCCTTCTTATCAAGAAATGAAAAATTCTGAGGAGAAGACGCCTTATCTTATTTTTACTGAGGAGCACAAAGAACTCAGGCAAGAAGCGGAAAAATGGATGAAGCACACTGCATCTTCATGTATGGTCGTTGCTACACTCATTTGCACCATGGCGTTTAGTGCTACCGTTTCTATTCCAGGCGGCAATGACGATGACACAGGCAAGCCTATCTTCCTACATAACAGGTCGTTTATGATTTTCACTGTATCGACTGCATTGGCTGTCTTTTCCTCTGCAACATCAGTTTTGATGTTCCTTTCTATTTTGACGTCACGCTATGCGGAGGAAGATTTTCTGTATTCGTTGCCAAGCAGGCTGGTGTTAGGACTTGGAAGCCTCTTTGTCTCCATAGTTGCCATGATGGTGGCCTTTGGGGCCACCTATTTCATCTTCCTTGGTCACGACTATGCTCGAATCGCTATTCCAATTGCTGCTTTTGCTTCTGGGACAGTGACCTTGTTTGCTTTGCTACAATTTCCCCTTTTGTCTGATATGATCAGACACATATGTAGCCGCAGCTTACTCTCTCATCCAGAAGACCGCCAGTTGTTCTGATCATTAACAACCAGTACACAAGTCACGAAACATTGTGATTGATTGTCAGCAGTCAGATGTGCATGATAGGGAGTTTCTTGTTGTATCCTGAATGATATCAAGATTTGCTGGTAGTTTGAATTGCATCTGCATAAACCATTCCACAAGCGGGAACGGGTGATTGAGATTAATTTTCGTTTGTGTTATGCATTGAAACTAATGGAGCAAGCTTATTTATGTTACTTAAACTCTACATCGTACTGATATTCCATCGGAGGGGTTTCATAGTGAAAATGCCGATTCCCCTGAATCATCAGTTCGGAAAGAGACTTGTTATGCTGAAGAAATGCTGGTGTTAGAGCAGTTCTCATCGATTAGTGTAGCAAGGATTGGGACGCAAGAGAAACAATCCACTTTTTGCACGTGTTGAATATCATGGCTGTGGGAGTACAAAGCATTGACAGCATTTTACTACCATAAATCAAACACCAAGGTGAACAAAACTGAAGAGTGATAAAATTTTAGTAAAGACTTTCTTGCACTCAGCTCATATAGCTCAAGATAAAATTAATAGTACCATAGAGTAGAGGCTGTTCACTGCACCAGAACTAATCTCAGTAATTGCTGTACCACGTAGCCCGCTTCGAAATCTCAACCATGACAACTACACCAATTGAAGCATCAGTATACAGTTCGACTTGCTCGGGCAAGATCTAGGACATCATTGGGGATAGTGACACTGCACCTCCGACTGATAATGACGAGTTCAAGAAGTGGTAAGTTAAAGCCGAAAAAGCTATGAACGCTGGTGGTGACAATCAAGAACGAGCAATGGCATCACATGGAGGATGCAAAAACACAGGAGGAAGCATGGGACACACTTGCGCTTTTTGCAAACATGGTGCCAAGCTTCAAAGATTGACGAAACAGATCATATCCATCTCTCAGCAGATGTGACCACAAGTTCCTATCTTGCAAAGGTTTAAATATCTTCACAGATAAATTACAAACCTAAATCCTCAAAATCCTCCGGTTCTGCCACAATTTCAGTGGGGTGATTTCCTCGGGGAGCAGACATTTTCGATAGCAAAATGAACACCTCAGGGTGCAGAAATACTAGCATTAGAGAGCAATTCAAGGGAAGTCTAGGAGCTTCAGAAAATTGCAAGTTTTTCCCTTTTCCTTGGTCCATCCTCCTATCACGGTAAGAAGACCATTATATTATTGTCTTGGGCCATGAACAACAATCCTCCCGACTCGTGTTTTTATAGGATTTCAAGGATCTAGTTTGTAAAATTAGGCCTTCGGATTTCGAATTTTGATAGATAAATAATAATAAAAGGCCAACCACACCGAAGAGTTTCTATCTTTTCTTTTAGATATTTGATTTAATGACAGTGAAATCTAGGGGCTCGATTAAAAAAATTTCAACTTGTAAGGTCAATTAACCGTTTAGAATACATCGTAAAATCAAAGTTACTTATGCTTATTAGGGGTGAGCATGGTCCGGGTTAGTCCGCCACCCCTAACCCTGGACCAACCCGTCATGAAGCTGTCGGTCCTCAATTTTTGGGACCGGACCGACCCTATTGAGCCAGTGACCAAGGACCGAACCGACCCAATGGGTTCGGTCCCTGCCTGTGGTCAACCCGACCGATTAATAATTTTTTCGTCTTATTTTTTATACTCTCTAAAAAAGCAAACCTACAAATTTAAATTACACATTCATTGACAATGTGGCATTGTGCAATTAAACTATAAATACAAATACATATTTAGCAAATTTAAGATGACACAATAATAGAAATTTCGTACTTGCTAACCGCTCATCGAGATATGGGACAAGATGGAAAATTTTTGTAATCATCTATCCTTAATATACATAACATTATATGCAAAAGCGTTTTCCTGCATTTAATCACGTAGAGTCCACTAAACCAAAAAATGAGCTTCACACTACTTGACTAACATTTGATTATGTAGAATCCACTCAACCAAAAAATGAGCTTCATACCACTTGACTAGCAAATCACTATAAAGAATCAGTGTACTTACTCTACTCTTCAAAAACTTCTACCATTTGACACGAATTGAAAAACAAAATACAACTGAAATTTATTAGTAAAATACAATTAAACCATAAAAATTTTAAAATACTTAATATAAACCATGAATATATAACTTCACATCTTGTTAATTTACTTGAACTTCTATACACCCGAAAACAAACAAACAACACGTAATTAATATTTAACAAAAGTTTTAAATTGAAATTACTATTAGTGCTATTGATAGAACATATAATATAAATGTACATTTTACTTAGATTTGAATATATAAAAGAATTATAATTAATATAATATAATATAATATACAGTGTGGTCCAGGTTGGGACCGACCCAAAACTCTTAGATCGGCGACCAACCCGTACGGTTTGGCGGCTCTGACTTTCGACAAGCGACCGACCCGTCCTCGGAAACCTGGACTCAGACACAAGAGGCTGGGCCGGTCCAGGGTTGGTCCAGGGTCAATCCTAGACCACTGCTCACCCCTAATGCTTATAGCCCTCAAATCGCGCCACTTGGCACGACCTCACAAAAACTCTAAAAAAATAAAATTTCTCACGTTTTTTCACTTCTCGTGTCTTCCGCGGGTGAAAATGGGCAAGCAGCACAAAGTTCCCTCTTTTATGGCAAAAGGTGGTTCCTTTGTAGAGCTAAGTTTTCTATTTTCTATTTTATTATTTTTTTTTTTTGAAGGAGTAGAGAGTAGAAGCGCATCACAGAGAATAAAAAGAAAGCCTTCTCGGTCAGCTAGATTCCAGGAGCCTCCCCATCGCCGGAACTCTCGGTCGCCGGTAACGCCGATGAGTAGCCATCTCCGGCCATGATCGGATGACGGTTCCGCGCCGACGACGGCTGCTGCCGGAGCTCGCGTTCGTGACTCCGTCGGCGGCCGTAACAGTACGGTTCTGTTAGGGGCTCCGCTTCTTGGTCCGAGGAGTCTCGGTCGCTCGGACCGGTTCGAAATTTTGCTTACCGTTGTCGGCCGACAGTAACGACGTTTCCGAGGTTTTGGGTTCTCGCGCTCGACGGCCGATCGTGACCGCGGTCTCCCTTCTGTCGAGGGAGGAACATCCACTGCTCTGTTCTTTAAGTTCGAGAAACAAGAGAGTCTTGAGTGACGCTCGAACGAGAATCGAACGATGACCCAGAATATGTTTACAGAGGATATGTATACCTGGATGTCATCGCGAGTATTTGGGCGGAAATCGATGCTTCGCTGATGCTTCTGTGCAATGTGTTTGAACTGGGCCGCCAGGTGTTTGTACAACTGTCATCCCTGAATCGAAACGCTCTGATTTTCATTGCACTCTCGAATCGTAATATACACCCCCGATTTTGTCCATTTCGCCTCTATTTTTCGTCGATTCGAGTCTATATCCGTGTGTGACTCTCCCCCTCTTTGTTCTGTGCTTTGTTTATCTTTCATCGCGGTCGTAAATGGCTGGGCTGTTTACTGGATTGGGTGTTCATCCTTTGAGGTGTTGACATTGGTTTGCTCCTATCTATTTCCATTACCGGTGCGCTCTGATGTGTGGATTGATGGAGTGTATATGTTCGTACTTTGATGGTTATATTAGAATACGGTTTAGAGTGGTTTAAGTATATTGGGCTTCAATTCAAGGCCTTTTTAGGCTTGGTGAACTTTGGTCTTGAATTGGTTTTGTGAGTTTGGGTTTTATTTGGTCTGATGAGTCTGGCTTGCTCTGGCTCTAGAGGACTCTTACTTGCTTGGTCCAGGTTAGTTTGGGCTAGATTGTTTTAGATATTGGGCTTAATAAGATTTTGTTAGATTGAGCTTCATTTAGTTTTGTTTTGAATAGACTTGTGATAATAGCCCAGATCCATTCGGCACGTGCAATTTCCTTTCTGTCGATGTGGTTGTGCATTTAAATGCCTTTTGTATCTATATGTTCCCTTAATTCAATAGCCTTTTTCCATTGCTTTTCAAAATGAGACTATTCTCGATTTGTCCAGCTATAGATGCTACAAGAATGTCAAGGTGTCTACAAGTGTTTGTGATTCTTGTAATAGCAATATGGAGCTTTTAATTCACACAAACAAGTTCTTTTTGTATATTCATGTGTAATTCCTCGATCCTCTGCCTCTTGCCTTGTATTAATAACTTTGGGAATCCCATTTAGATTATTACTTGGATCAAGTCAATTCTTTTTCAAAATAGTATGTGTGCAAGTCCCTCCAAACCAGAGCATATTTTGATATTTGTTTGAATATAACTCTTGACATGGTATCTATGTTTTGATTGTATCCTAGACTAGGTGTATGATGAAAGAAAGGATGCTTATATGGTTTTTCCGATGCTGTCATGTGGACAATCAAACCAGTTCATGAGTAACTTGGACTATTAGACTAAGAATTTTTGGTTGGGAGTAAAGAACAAAAGCACCATTAATGAGCCATCGATTTTTGTTTGTGTACTTGGGCAGTTTCTCATGAACTTTGTTTACGAGGCATACGAGTCAATACAACAACATTGCTTGGAGGGTTTTTCTTGTCCATTTTGATTTCAATATTTTGCCAATTTAATGCTAATTGTTCTACATGGTAAGAACTTTGTGCGCCGTCGGGACATTCAGCTGACAAGGGAAAGATTGGTAGTTCTTTCACAAGATGAGTGTTTTGATTCGAAGGGCAGCTTCTGGTTCTCTTTTTCTTCGTTAAAATAAAGTCTCCGTTAGTTATATGTATTATCTTCCTGTGAAGATCTAGTTGAAGCACTGTGGAACTTCATCTTTCTGATCCTGACGTTCATACCTTGTGGCCCGAAACCAGAACTTGTAGGAGAGCTTGACCCACAAATGTATTAGAATTCAAACACTTTTCTAATCGAGAATGTTGCAGGAATATGAGCCAACATCCCTTTGGCGCTGGTTTGTGAAGAGAAAGTGTCGCGATCTAATTTTTTTCTTGGGGATGAACCACCTAGAATTTGGCTAATGGATTCATAAGTCTTTAGAAAGCTTAGACGCTCTCCTGCCCATACCAATTGCGACTTAGGTTTTGAATTTTTAACATGCAAATGATTTTCAATCAGAGTCGCCACTAATCTATTTTTGGTGGGTCGATTAGAAACCCAAGTAAAGTAACGGAGATTTACTTTACTTCTACGAATCGAGATTTATGAGTTCGGGACTTGATTACACTAGACTATCCTAGTGCCCTTTCTGTACATTTCTATTTCATTTATAAAAAAAATGTTTGGCAAGCAATTTGGATTGATTTTAAATCTATTCTTCTAATATGTGAGGTGATCATACATGTGTGCATACCACCAATTTAACACTCAAGAAAGCAATTAAATATTGCAAAACATACCTAGAAGCAACGAAAGATCTCGCATTGTTAAATCGAAATTCATATCAAAGAACCCTAGATATGATTTCTAATTAACACGTAATTTCAATTTTTTGTTTTCACTTTATTTAATGAAAATCATGCGATGCATGCTAATAATCTAATATGACGTGGCAGCATGACCTAAACTATATGACATGAAGAAATGCAACAATTAAATGCAATATAAATGACCTAATTCTAATAACATGCAATGCGATGCAATGACATACAAAATTATTTAAACTAAGATGAAATTTATTAAATGACTTAGTCTAATGACGAGGAAGTTCTAATTAAATGAATCTAATAAAAACTAAATGACGTGCATTTGATATTTTTATTAAAAATGCAAAATGATCTAGCTAGATTAAAATTCTATCTAATTTAAACTAAGGATTAAGTCACATTAAATCCTAATTTAAACTAAGATATTATCTTAATCTAACATGTAATTGATCTAATATGCAATGACGTGCGGAGCATGCCCTAATTCTACATGACATATGTATGATATTTTTTTCTTTTATTTTTCATTTAAAATTCGAAATTTAAAATTGACACGTAATTAAACATGCAACTAAAATCCTAAATTAATGCATTTTTTATATTTTTCGAACTAAAATCCCTATCCTAGCTATGTAAGATAACAAGAAATATTTTAAAACAAACTGAATCCTAATTCAAATATTTTTTAGATTTTTTTAGAGGTTTTTCAAAACAGGCAATTACCAACTAAACAGATTTAAACTTATCAAGGCATCCAATCAAATAAATGATCAAAATAATCGAAAAATAACCTGCATGTCTCACAAGTCAAATTAACGATTATCCTAACCCTAATTATCACGACAAAGAGTTTAAAATAACCAAAAATCTGATCCGAATTCTTACGGATCAAATTAATAATTATATTGATTCAGCACTTAAAACACTATCAATAAACCCCAAAAATTAATATTATTAAAAAAATGATCCGACATCTTACGATCAAATTAAGAATTACAATAATTTTAGGAAGACCCCTGTGGATAATGCCTACAAAATCCATAAAATAAAGATCACTCATGAACTTAAAAGAAATAAATAAAATAATATAAATAGAAAAAGAAAATAAAACTACCTAATTTCCCTTTCCTTTTCTTGTTTTTTTTTTTTTTTTTTTTTTTCCTGCTTGTAACCGTGGGTCTCCAAGGTAGTAGGTCAATCGGTCCGGCGAAGGGATCGCCGGCGAGTGGGCGTCTGGCGCGGGGCAGTGAAGATTGACGCCGGCGAGGGACTTCGGCGAAGCAGGGCACCGGCGAGGGGGTATTGCAGGGCGCGGGGCCTGCTGTCGGGCACCGAGGAGACGCGGACAACGGCGATGTGGGCTCTGGCGGCGTTGGATCGCGGCAGTAACAGCGGCACGGCGGTGGCTAAGCGTCGGGTCTCGGCGCGGTTCGGCAGCAGCGTCGGCGGTGCACGGGTCTTTGACTCCAAGTAGCAGCAGGCGGCGTTGGGTGGATCGATTACCGACGGAAAGCGGAGGAGGGCGTCGGGCTTTGGGAACGGCGAGGAACGGTGGTGAAGGCGTGGTGGTGCTTGAGGCTGACTGGTACGGGCGTCGACGGTTGCAAGCGTTGAATGGTCGCCATGGACAGAGACGCGAGCAGGGGCGGCGTTCGAGCAACAGCAGTTCGCCTTGGGCAGAGACGGAGCAAGGGCGTCGGCGTCGGGGCGAGCTGGCTGGTGCAGAGGTGCGGTGGAGTGGGCAATCGTTGGGCTTCAAACGGCGTTGATCGCGCGCTGGTGGTGTGGTGGTGGACGAGCAGCAACACCGTGTAGAGTAGAAGGAAATTGGGGAAGAAAGTGAACAGTAAGGGTCTTGTCAACTTTTTCCTTTGTTTTTTTTTTTTTATTTCTTCTCTCCCTCTCTCCTCTCTCACGTCCTCTCACCTTCCTCTTTCCCCCTGAACTCTCTGCCCCTTCTCTGTTTCTCTGCACACTTCTTCTCTTTTCAGCAAAAAGAAGGAAAAACTTTTTGACTTTTCTTCTCCTTCCCTCAGGAACCGAAGCCCATTCCTCTGTTTTCTCTTTTTTTCCTTTTCAATTTCTGACGAAAAGTAACCTCCGCTCCCCCGAAAGGTGAAGAAGAACCCCTATTTATAAAGCGAAAATTCGAGTTTATTTCGCCGGTGGAGATTTTTGTTCAACTTCTCAATAACAAAGTGGCTCCAAAATCACACGATTGAATTTTTGAATTCAATTTTTTCAAATTTTTTTATTATTTTCCTCTAATCAAAAATTATTTTCTATTTCTATATTTTTTAAAAAATTAGGTGTCAACAGAAAGAATCCTTTCCTTGATTGTTTTTAAAATCAGACCGATCAAAGAAACCGTCCTGCGTTAGGGTGAAGTTTGAATTAGTTCACATACATCATGCAGTACCTACAGTCCAAACTAATACTATTCTCATTCCTACATGATCATTACTTATATCACCTCTGCAAAGGAATGGTGGAATTTTGTATTCTTCCAGTTCAAGGATTTGGACTTTGACACTTGGACTTCCGCGCCTGCTAATTTTGCAAGTGTTGCTTCTTCTTAATGTTGAGGAAACGCCAAGCCCCGGTCTCATGAAACATGCTGTCAAATACATTGCATGACTATTGTTAATGAGTGAATTCTACTTACAGAAGTTTCAAACATTGTAGACTTCAGAGAACATATTGAGAGGCAAGATTTCTACATGTCCGTCCATGGGCAGCCTCTCCTTTGAAACATGTTCCCCTGCCCCACAGCTTTCGGTAGAAACATATCAAGCATGTTTCCCTGCACCAGAGCCTTCCGTAGACAGCCAATTGGCATGCGGTATCTTAAAGATATGACGCACCGTTCTAGTCACTTAGTCCTCTGTCCTCCTCTCCTGCTGATCCTTGATTGCATATAATTTACAGGGTGCACTGCATTGCTTGAGGCAAATGGAAAGCAGGAAAGGAATTCCTATATGGCAATCCATCAGCAGTACGTGCCAGGATCATGGGAAATTTGGAAACCGATCTCCATATCGCCGCAGGCTGGGGACACAGGGAATTTGTTGAGAAAATGGTGAAGATGATGATGCCCGATGACTTGGAAATGCGGAGCAAGGTTGGGAACACCGCCCTCTGCTTCACCGCTGCAGCCATAGTTAGAGAGATAGCCAAGGTGATGGTCGATAAGAATCCTCGGCTTCCGCTGATTCGGGGAAGCAACGAGGCAATGCCCTTGTGCATTGCAGCCCTGTCAGGGAAACAAGACATGGTGCAGTATCTGTTGCCAGTCACAGATGACAGATATCTAGCTGACTTGGATCGCATCGACATCTTTGTTGCCACCATCAGTTCCAATCTCTTCAGTTAGTGCAACCACTCTAGTTCTAATATGAACGTACCATGGATACTACATTATTCTCTTTTCTGCGCACCCCAGAAAGAATCTATAGCTAGTATATTTCTGGACAAAGTGTTTTAATTATTATGGTTAATTGTTATTCCCTTTTGCCAGATGTGGCTTTGAGACTGACTAGTCAGCATCCCAATTTAGCTCTGGCTCGGACGGGAAACGGAGAAACGGCTCTCCATGTGCTAGCACAAATGCCCTTGGCATTCTCGAGTGGGAGTCAGCTAGCGATTCGGCTGAGGTGCTTCTTCTCATGTAGGTATCACTGTCGTAGCCATTTTCTCTTGGCAATGGTTGTTGAGGTTCGCAGCTTGCTCACTATGTTGATATTATATTGGATTTACCTTAAGGTGCAGTTGACATCTGTTTCAGGAATGCTGTGGAAGAAACTTTAACTTTTTAGCTGTAGTTACTGGCGACCCAAAAAAAAAAAAAAAAAAAAAGCTGTAGTTAGTTTGAATCGAAGTTCATCCACAGCTCCTTCACAAGTTGGGCTGACAGAAAATACAGTTGCAGGTACGCAGGAGATGCACAATCTGAAATGGCCGCATTTGCCGGCAGTTAAGCTGTTGGAGCTTATATGGAGAGAGGTTTTGTCACGCCCCAAACTTCGAGCGCGCCAACTTCCCACTATGGTCATGCAAATGCGATACTCGCAGGTAGTGTCATCGACCCCATTCATTTATTATTGCGCAAGCGGAACATATTATAAAACCCCTGACAATGAAATACGGGATAGAAAAGCAGGAAGCAAAACCACAACATAACACTTTCATAATTTAACAGAATTACAAACAGAGGTTTACGGCCAAAAATCTACAAAAAACCGGCTCTTAAAAATGGACTGTCCTACGACCTACAAGTTAGACACATTCTCCAATCCTTATGACTTCCCCTCCGCAACTCCTCAAAGTCAACCAAAGCTATCTGGCCGGTCCGTCCACCAGGAACTTGAAATTTTAATCCCACAACCGGGATGAGAAGTTATCTCAATAAGTTCAACCCCCTAAACTCCTATTAGAAAGAAAATACACCCCGGATGGCCTAGTCACATCACACAAAAGACTTACCTCGCATTAGTCTTCATTTGTAGGTTAGCACAGTTTATATAATTCAACCACGTGCAATTATGATAATCAAACAACTGTGGCGCAATCATATTATCAGAACAATTCAACCACTTGGATTGTCTCAGCGATCAATCGACTCAACCGATTACATGTCATTCTAGCAAATCAATCACTGCCTTCAATCACGAAGTCTAACATTTAGTGGAATCACGGCCCTACTCGACAAAATTAGAATTAGTGGCATCATGGCCCCACTCGGCACAACCTTTAAAATGTGGTAGATCCCGGCCCGATGAGCGCGACCTCTAATAGGTGATAATTCATGGCCCGGTTGGGCGCGACCTTTATCAGGTGGCAATCCACAGCCCCACTGGGCGCGACCTTTATCATGTGGTAATTCACGGCCTTACTGGGCGCGACCTTTATCAGGTGGCGAATCACGGCCCTACTGGACACGACTTTATCAGGTGGCGAATCACGGTCCCACTAGGCACGACCTCTAATAGGTGGTTAATCATGGCCAATCTCCTCTTAATTTCGACACTTAGGATTTTATAAAGAATCCTTATTTATCGCATTCACACTCAATTTGCCATAATCAATCATCAATTTTAAATTCTAAATACAAAAGAAATGATCAAAGACGAAATTACGAGAAATTAGGGTCATGACAAAATTTTCGGAATTTAATAAATAATTAAATTTATTCCAAAATAATTAAATAATATTTTTAATAATTTCGAATAATAATATATTATAAAATTATTTAATAATTTCGAAAATTTTAAATAAATCAAAAGTAAATTCCTTTAAGTCACATCAATGTTTATATTAATATAAACATTCACTTAACATTAAATTAAACATACTTTAAGTTAATTAAGCACCTTAATATAACTTACACTTAAATAAATTAAACTAACCACCTAATAACACTTAACATAAAACTAAGCACGCATAAAGTATCATTAACCCTCTAATCAAGATTTAGTGAGCTAAACTCACCAGATTAGCGAGCTGAGCAGACCAAAACGACGAGGACAACGCGAGGATCGACATTCCTCAAGGCGTGCTGAGCATTCAGGCTCGGGAAGACGGCCAAAACGAGCCAAACGTCTGCTGCCATACCCATTTTCTGCAATTGTTGTTTGGGGCCGAGAAGGAGAGATTATGGCGTCGGTTAGGCGGAGGAATGGGACGGCAGCTCAACGGTGGCTCGGACAGGCGAGGTGGTGGCCAGGCGAGGTCTCACGGTGGCTGGAGGTGGCTGAATCGCGGCTTGTGCTGGCTTACGAAGCTGCTGGAGACGAGGGCAAGCAGGGACAACGGTGGCGAGAGGCGGAGACGCACGAGCGGCACGGGGCAGACGCGTGGCGGCGGCGACGGACGAACAACGTGCGAGCAGGAGCAGACGGCCATGGCTGCTGCTTCTTCTTCTCTGCATTTTCTTGGTCTTCGCACCATGGAAATGGAGGAGAGAGGCGACAGGAGAGAGAGAGAGAGAGAGATGGGACCATTCCTTTGTTTTTCTTTCTTTTTCTTTCATCCAACCAAGGTGGCCCACCATGACCTAGGATGACATCACAATCCACTCACCCAATCCTTCACACCCTCTTCCAATGGTTGCAATTTCCTTCTCTGCCGAGGCATGAAACTTTGTACATTAATTTCTTCAATTCTATTCGATTCTCTTCCAATTGAATCAAATTGAAGTCCATAAAATTAATTCAATGTCACCACATTTCAATTCACATCTTCACTTGACCATAGAACCATCTTAGATCTCAAAAGCACAACCAAAAGCGGGCCTACTAATTTTCCGAACCAAATTAACCATACCTTGATTATTTTACCAAAAAACTCGGCTTGCATAAAAAACTTCCAAAGATGAGCTTCTTAACTGTGCTGATTTGTCCATCCTAAGCTTCTTCGGAAATTCAATGATCGGAAGCAGAGCATATTACATGTCGCAGTAGCACATCGTCATGAGAAGATTTTTAGACTAACATATGAGATCGGTGCTCATAAAGATACGATTGCAGCTTACAAAGATGAAAATGACAATAACATATTGCATTTGGCTGGAATGGGTCCTCCAAGTCGGCTCAAATTCAACTACGGGCCAGCTCAACGAATGCAGATAGAGCTGTTGATTTTCAAAGTTGGTTTAGATCTTAAATCTTTGCATGCTACACAATTTGGATTCTACAGTTTAAAGTTGGCTAGCAGCATTCCTGGGCCATTGCACAACTTTTATCTACATGCTTAATATCCGAATGTTTTGCAGATTGGGGTCTCGCTTGTTTTACTATCACAACTTATTGGCATGTCTAGCTCATCCGAGTTGAAGTTTCTTTTTATCTTTCATGTTTTTCGTGCGAAAAGTTGTAAATATTCTAAGGACCAAAAAGAAAGAAACCAGAATCGTCAGGAATGAACCATGCATGTTGCATCCTGGTCTGTCTAAGAAAGAAGGAAACGTAGAAAATTTGATCCCAATCATAACCTGGGTCAATAAATGGCGCTGGTAAAACTTAAATAAGTCAATTTAATGTACCACTTTCAGAATGATGATATCAGTTTAATGGTAGAGGAGGTAGAAAAGGTTGTGCAGCCTTCTTATCGAGAAATGAAAAATTCTGAGGGAAAAACACCTTATCTTATTTTCACCGAGGAGCGCAAAGAACTCGGACAAGAAGCAGAAAAATGGATGAAGGACACTGCGTCTATTTGCACGGTTGTTGCGACACTCATGGCCACCTTGATGTTTGTTGCCGCCTTTACTGGTCCTGGCGGCAATTATAATGACATGGGGAAACCTATTTTCCTCCATCACAAGTCGTTTATGATTTTCACCTTATCGACTGTGTTGGGTATCATTTCCTCTGCAACTTCAATCTTGATGTTCCTTTCCATTTTGACATCACTCTATGCGGAGGAAGATTTTCAGCGTTCCTTACCAGACAGGCTGGTGTTAGGACTTGGAAGCCTCTTTTTCTCCCTGGCCACCATGATGGTGGCCTTTGAGGCCACCCTTGTCATCCGCCTTGGTGATGATAATGCTCAAATCACTATTCCAATGGCTGCTTTTGCTTCTGTGACGGTGACCTTGTTTGCTCTGCTCCAATTTAAGGACATAGACAGCCACAACTTGCTCTCTCATCGAGAAGACCGCCCATTGTTCTGATCATTGACGACCAGTATATGTGATTTGCTGGAAGTTTGCATTGCATCCACATAAACCATTCTGCAAGCTGGGAACGGATGATTGAGCTGAATTTTTCTTTGCATTGTGCATTGAATCTAATGGAGCCAGTTTATTATATTGTACCTTACAGTTCAAATGCTAGTGAAGTTCAAATTTTTGTCTAGTCAAGCAAATAGCTCAAGTTACAAATTGGTGACCTTTCCAAGTTCACACTCCAAATGGAGGTCTCATAGTGAAATGCTGATTCCCCTGAATCTACAGTTTGGAAAGAGAGTGTTATGCTGAAGAAATGCTTGTGTTGCGCAATTCTCATCGACTAGTGTTTAAAGGTTTGTCACAAAAAGTCTTGAGTCTGTTTCTACTATCACATGTATTGAATAATATTGCCGTGAAACACAAAGCATTGACAGCATTTACTACCATAAAACAAACATCAGCCAAGGTGAGCAAAGGTAAGGGTTATAACACTAGTACTATCTTTTCTGCAGAAAAATTTCAAACCTAAATCCTCAAAATCCTTCAAATATTCCACAATTTTTAGTGAGTTAATTTCGCCCGTGGAGCAGACATTTCGACAGTAAGATGAACATCTCACGGGATAGAAATACTAGCACTAGAGAGCAATTTAAGGGAAGTCTAGGAGCTTCAGAAAATTGCAAGTTTTTCCTTTTTCAGTGGCCCATCCTCCTATCACAGTGATAAGACCATTACATTCTAGTCTTGGGCCATGAACAATGATCCTCTCAACTTGCGCTTTTATTCATAGTGCGGCTTTTTTTTAAGGCTTTGCAAAGACTTGCCGTCATATCCAGCTGAGGGATGGATAAGAGCTCACCTTCTAACCTCTGGAACTTTGCATCATTCGTGTGTGCAACAAGCTAATGAGGTCTGCGAGGGTGTTCAATGCATCGTTCAGTACTTTTGCAGTCTCGGTGAGATGCAGGAACTCGTTCTCAAAATCTGTCAGCTTCAACTTTCCACTTCTCAAACGTGTTGTCATTAGCTTGAGGTGTAGCGGCACCACTGCCAATGATGTCCTCCAGAGTAAGCACGATTGCAGCACACGCTCCCATCTTTTAGTTGCTGCGGTCGAGCTTTTCAACATCGTTACTTAAAGTAGTAATATCTGCCGTGGTGACTCGGCGACGCTTGTCCTCTTTCAACCAAGTTTGGTCCTTGACCAACCACCTTCACAGTCTTAAACCATGTATTGATGGCTTCTCCTCAATTTGTCCATTCAGACTCAATACCTCTTGCAGAGTAGATTGCAGTTTCTGACGGTAATATATGAGAAAGGGCAAACAAAGCAGATATCGAGAAGCTACGAGAGAGTGAGGGAAAGCGTAGCTTTAGAAAGAGGTGATGTGTGGCCAATCCTAACAGAATTCACATAGAAATATTAGAGGAAGGATTCAAAATGGAGCAGGGGCGCAGCAGTGGAAGAATCGAGGAGAAGAATTGGGAGAGATGGGCTCTTGTACAGGAACCCACATCGAAATCTCAAGTGAATTCGAGCAAATTTCATCTTGCATTTGATCTAACTGTCACGAGAGTACTCCTACTAACTACCAGTGGACAACCGACGACCTGACAGATCGTTCCTTCTGGAGCTCTTTTGAGTTTGTCACTCCGCGATGATGGCATTGTTTGGTCTTGTGAGGCTCTGAAATCAATCCAGCTAGCGGCGGCAAAATGGTTTCAGTGCGAGCACAGAGAGAGAGAGAGAGAGAGGGGGGCGCAAGTGCTCAGAGTTTCTTGAGCTGACACTTCCTGTCCTTTCTTGAGAGATGGCTCCTTGAAAAGAACACAATGCAGGAGTGGATTATGATGTTTTCTTGGCAATGGTTCTGTAGATCTCCCTTGGCTGACCATCAGTTCGTTGGTCTTTTTGCTTTGGCCATGAGGAACAAATCGGAGAAAAGGAGATGATAACCGAGGCAAGATGAGAGAATGGCATCGATTACATGTGCCACTGAACTGTCACAATCATCAACCTCTGTGATTTACTTTACCACAGTCAACTCCCTATGATTTTGCACTTAATTAAGTTTTCAAACGATCAGGAAGTTTCATCAGTTATTTAGTTATTCGAATGTGGTTTATGAGTTCTCTACATGGTAACTATTCACACAATCGCTGAAGTTAGCAACTTTTTATACTTGAAACAAATTTGTCGATTTTAATCGGTCTCGATTCCTCGTTTCCAAGAAATTTCAATGATTGCTAGCAAGTAATGATATCGATACGTGATTGATGCGGAAAAAGAACTCCATGCCAAAAGAAAACATTCATAAAGGAAGATCAAAATGCCATATTTTACCTGCACAAATGAAAGAAAAAGGGCCCAGCCTACTTTCCCAAAAAATTCCCAACGTATGTAAAGACAGAACAAACGCCAATGACGCTCTTATCTTCTTCTTCTTCCTCGTACGGTGTCTTGTCTGT
Source organism: Eucalyptus coolabah (assembly GCA_014182585.1). Classification (NCBI taxonomy): domain Eukaryota; kingdom Viridiplantae; phylum Streptophyta; class Magnoliopsida; order Myrtales; family Myrtaceae; genus Eucalyptus; species Eucalyptus coolabah. The sequence continues at coordinate 71,166,481 of CM024622.1, read as the reverse complement.
CCGTCCGACCGCCTCTGCAACCCCGCCTTGCGCTCCAGCTGCTGAGCCGATGAGCGAGCGATCCACCAAATCAAGAAAACCCAAACCCACTTCCCCTCCGGCCAATGCGATCCCGATCTCGTCCCCGAATCCCGCTCCGCAACCATCCCTTCTGATCCTCATGGCCCGCAAATCTTCCCTCCTCAAGCAAGCCCTGATCTTGGTCCTCCTACTCCTCACCCTCTACGCCTTCTTCACTTCCTTCCTCAACCCAGATCCCAAAGTCGACCCTGCGTTCCGAATTCAAGGCCTTTCCAGTGACGACCATGGCGATTTTCCCGGAAAGGCGCCACCCTTACCCGCCAAGGTGTTCATGTACGAGCTCCCGAGCGGTTCACCTACGGCGTCATCCGGGAGCACTCGGCCGCGCGGGGTGGGGCCCCCGTCTCTGACGTGTCGACCCTCAAGTACCCCGGGCACCAGCACATGGCGAAGTGGTACCTTTTCGCGGACCTGAACCGGCCCGAGTCGGAGAGGGCCCGGGCCGGGTCGCCGGTCACTCGGGTGACCGATCCCGAGGAGGCCGATCTCTTCTACCTGCCGGTGTTCTCCTCGCTGAGCTTGATTGTGAATCGGGGCCGCCCCCGGGGACGGATCCGGCGTACAGCGACGAGGAGATGCGGGAGGAGCTGGTGAAGTGGTGGAGGGTCAGGAGTATTGGAAGAGGAACAATGGGCGGGATCATGTTATCATTGCTCAGGACCCGAATGCGCTGTGCCGGGTTGTGGATCGCATTAAGAATGCGGTTCTCTTGGTGTCGGATTTCGGGCGGTTGAAGCCGGACCAGGTCTCACTGGTGAAATATGTGATCTTGCCGTATTCGCATCGGATTAACACTTAAAATGGTGATATCGGGATCGAGAAACGCAAGACTTTGTTGTTCTTTATGGAAAACCGTTTCCGGAAAGAGGTAAATTTGAAGTTCTGTCGATCAGTTTGGCAATTGAATGTCTCGTTTACTCATCCATTCAAGAATTGGAAATCTGCACACGCGATAGTCGCATTGTCTTGTGACTGCTAGTTGACGCTAGTTGACAAAAGATTATTACATAATTTTTTTTTTTGGTAAAAGTAACAAATGTACAAAAAGGCGCCAAAACTTACGCTCTAGCTGCAAATACTGGAAGGGAGCCGAGGAGAAGCCACGGAGGGCAATACAAACAGCAAAACTAGATTACATGACAGCAAAGCGCAAGGGAACAGTAAGGAGCTTGGAAACGAACCTTGTTATCATATTTTTTAAGCCCATGCCACGTATGACGATTACCGAAAAGTCATAAGAATGAAAACCACGTAAAGTCTCTCTTCTACTCCTGCATGTTTTACTCGTCATCTCATGCATCATCTTTTTCTCGTTTGCTCTGTTGCAACTCTCTCTCTCTCTCTCTCTGGCAATAATCGCTTTGCACTCGACTCTCCCATATTGCAAAGCTTGGTGCACTGGAGAGCATATGCAGCGCGACTGAAGCAGGTAAGCAAAATGCATGCATGATACGTTTGCTCGCGATGATGAATGGCTTTGTCCCCAGAAGTAGTGTTCATATCAATTCATGCACGTCCCCAGTTTTGCATCTGGAGAGAAAATTGTACTGACCCGGATCCTCTGTCTCCGTCGATGTTCTCTCGCGTGTCTCGACATAGAGTTATGCCGTTTCAATGCTTACCTTGTTTTCGTATGCATTGGCAGTCGAGAACTGGTCGAGACACCAATCGAAACACCGTGCAGGGCAGAGGATCCTCACGAAGCACGTACGTTCATGTGTTGTGTCTGATTACGTAGTCTTTTTCTTTGTCATGTATGTGTGTGTGGTTTACCTGTCGAAGCCCCGACGTTGCAGGTCTAAGTCCCTTTTGAGTTATAAGATTAGGAAAGTATCCTTATTCCCCTAATTCCCAAATTTAGATGCCTGTTATTCCATAGACCGTTGGAACTCTATAGGAACAATATTCAGTTTAAGCTTGAATGATTTGAAGAGGGATCCTACCTTCTTTGATTCATTCGATGTGTGCAATTTCTTTTCTGTTGATTCACACAAATAAGTTCTCTTTGGACAATTCAGGTGTAATTCCTCGATCCTTCGCATCCCGCCTTCTATTAGTAACTTTGGGAATCCCATATTGATTATGTCTTGAATCATATTAGCTCTTTTTCGAATTACTATGAATGCAAGTCCCTCCAAAACCAGAGAATATTGTCATGTTTGTTTGTATATATATCACGACGCTATCTATGTTCTGATTGTATCCTAGACCAGCTCTGTATGATAAAATAAACAAAGCTTGTACAAATTCTTCGAAGCTGTCACGTGGACAAATTAAACGGGCACTGTCGTCCTAATGACCTATCAATTTTTGTTGTGTGCGCTTGAGCAGTTTCTCATTTATTTCTGTTTCGGCCACACCACTCAATGTGACAACATTGAGTGGAGGGTTGTTTATGAGTGTTTTGATTTTGAAGACTTTTCTGGCATTTGGCCAATTTAATCGTACTATAAATGTTGGATTTTACTCAGTTCTTTCTCAGTATGAGTGTTTTGATTCAAAGGGCATCTGCCGGTTCTCTTTTTCTCCGTAAAAATCAAGTATCCGCTCGTTATATGTGTTTTTTTTCTGTGACAATCCAGACGAACAACTGTGAACCTCATCTGTGCATCCGGAACCAGAACTCGCGGAGAGCTCGACCTACAAACTTATTAGGATTCAAAAGACTTTCCTAATCAACAATTTCTCAGGAATACAGGCGCAGATTCTCTTTGGAGCAGGTTTGCGATGAGAATGAACCCTTTCCTGAAATGTTTTTAATATCAGACAGATCAAAGAAACCATTCCGCATTGGGGTGAAGGTTGAACATGACAGGATTTGTTTGATCTTTCAGTGCATGGATTTGGACTTTCTCTCACATTTTCACTTTGCACCGCACCAGCTAATTATACCAATGTTGCTTTCTTTTAATGCTGAGAAAACATTAAGCCCCGGGCTCATGAAATAAGTTGTCAAATGGATTGCACAACTCTCCTTAATGAATGAATTTTACTTACAGAAGTTTTGAACATTGTAGAATTCGGAGAACGTAAGCAGAGACGAGATTTCTACTCCTGCATCCATGGGCGGCCTCCCCTTCAAAGCATGTTTATTTCAGAGGACTACACCGGAAACTGAACTAGGTGGTATCTGAAAAATATGAAGCTTCGTCCTAGTCATCTGGTCTTCTGTCCTCTCCTGCTGATCCTAAATTCTACGTAATCGACAGGGTATAGTCCATTGCTCAATGCGGCGCTGAGAGGTGACTGGAAAGCAGGAAAGAAATTCCTATCTGACCAACCAAGGGCAGTACGTGCCAAAATCACAGGGAAAAAGGAGACTGCTCTTCATATCGCAGCAGTTGCAGGACATAGAGAATTCGTTGAGGAGCTGGTGAAGATGATGACGTCTGAAGACTTGCAATTGCAGACCAAGGATGGGAAACTGCCCTCTGCTTTGCTGCTGTATCCGGAGTTAGAGAGATCGCCAAGGCAATGGTCCATAAGAATCCTCAGCTTCCGATGATGCGAGACAGCAACAGGGCAACGCCTTTGTACATTGCAGCCCTGCTAGGGAAACAAGACATGGTGCAGTATCTGTTGTCAGTCACGGATGACAGAGGTCTAACTGAGCTGGATGGCATCGATATCCTTGTTGCTACCATAAGTTCCAAACTCTTTGGTTAGTGAATCTTCTGTAGTTCTAATATGAATGTACCATCGATACTACTTTTATCGCCAGCTCAATCCAGACCAAATATATGTATCTTTCCCAAAACAAAACTATATGTTTTCTGTTTCCCGCACACCCTGGAAAGAATCTATAGCTAATTTACTTGAGGACAAAGTTCTATCATCATTATTTTTAATTGGTATTCCCTTTTGCCAGATGTGGCTTTGACGCTGATTGATCAACATCCCTAATTAGCCGTGGCTCAGAAGGGAAACGGGTAAACGGCTCTCCAAGTGCTAGCACGGATGCCCTCGGCATTCTCAAGTGGGAGTCAGCTACTGATCCGGCTGAGGCGCTTCTTTTCATGTAGATGTATCTATCGTAGCCATCTTCTTTTGGTTGTTGAGGTTCCCAGCTGGGTCACCATGCCGATATCATATTCATTTCTCGTTTATGCATTTACCTT
>CM024622.1:68511894-68546361 GCA_014182585.1 Eucalyptus coolabah | reverse complement strand
TCTGGACGTGACAAATGTCTCATCTATATACATGACTTGGTTGGATGGTGATCAGGTACCCGATGCACCATGCTCTGGGTCCTTTGCGAGTTTCAGGCGGTGAGGACGATGATCTTCTTGTTTTAGGACTTAGCCCTAGGTGTGCTTCTGCTCGACAGACTCTTTTTCAATTTTTTTTTAATTTTTAATTTGTTGCGTCTGTTATTATGTTTCTTTTTCTGGTGGACTTCAGGGGGGATTACCCGCTTGAGCTTCCAATGATACTCGTGTGTATGTTATGTATATATCTGAAATAGTATATGATGTACAGTCGGTTGCATCTTGAGACCGTGGCGTACGCCCGGGAAAGTCTAGCCTTTGATACTTTAGTTATAGGGCAACAAAAAAAACTTAGCTTTCTTCATCTGGAAGATTGTGACTGAAGAAGTGCAGGAGCTCTCGAGGATGGCGAAGCGAACGTCATCATCGATGGTATACGGTTTTTTGGTTTAGGATGGTCCATATATAGACGTCAATGTGTGTGTATATGTCTATGGTTTTGAGGGCGAGACCTTGATGTTCAATTTCCATGTCTGTTGCTTCTCCAGGGGATTTCTTTGGACTTGGGTTATCCCCCATGGAGCTGCAAACTGGTTTGAACACCTTTTTGAGTAGCCTTAAAACTGTCTTTCTCGAGCGGAGATTCTATTCTTGGAAATCAAGCCAGCTTGATTGGGATGCTTTACTTTGCTTAGCGTCCTTTCCGGGAAGATAATCTTGAGCAGAGATATACACGAATATGCTTTACCCGTCGAGCAATGTGCCTTTCCCAGACACGTTTCCACGAAACGGGGCTCGCTAGTTGGATTGGGGACTTTGGGTTTACTTTATTTGAAGGGAAATTATTGTCAGGAAATTATTTTTCGATTTTGCGATGTTTGGAAAATGAAAATTAATTGATGTGTGAATTTTTTCATAAAAATGAAAGTAAGGTTAGGTCGGGAAAATCACTTCCCTTTATGATAAAAAAGAAATTGTTCTTCTTAAATTACTAAAAAAATAAAAAAATAATTTCTTTGATCATGAAGGTTTTGGTGAAATAAATGCACCCATTAGTCCTTTCAGGTTCTTTTTTTATCTTTCTAACAGCAATGGACGTCCAGGCTTTGCAAAATTGCTGCGCTCCTAAGAAATATTATCAAAAAAATCTTAAATCTATTATATAAATATTACTTCATTTACAAACTTTTTAACTTAGCCATTTTTTTTTGTCGAATAACTTAGCTAATTTTGTCATAAATCTTGTGATGATTTGTCAATATAGTCATTTGGATCATTTCGGTTGAAATCACTAACGTGTACATCAACTCTATTATAATGACATGATTGACACTAATGTATATAAATTTTTAAGATTATTTTATTTTTCATTATGGTTGGCCAAATTTGAGGGCTTGCAGGCCAGCTAATCATTGTAAGGGCATCTCACCCACTCTGAATTTGGTGAGGCTATGTTTGCTGTGACTGCGCTAGTGGTAGTGAACAGAGGCCTTCACCTGGGAGTCGAGGGCCTTCAACCCAGTATGACAATAAAAAAATTTAAAATAAAAATTTAAAATAAAAATTTAAGAAAGTTTTAAAATTACAAAAAATTTATTCAAGTCGGCGGATGTGCGTCATGTAGAACGATTATCGTTTTATATTAACGATTTTTAACTAAAATTAGCTGAAAATGATTTATAATGATAAAATTTCAAAAATATTTAAAACTAAATTAGACAAATTAAAATATTTAGAATTAAATTGAGCCTTTCTTTGATTAATTTTTCTTGCACTCGTGAGATTGCATGAACTTCGTTGAACTGTGAAAGTTCGCTTGGTTTTCTGGCGGCCGGCTCAGTTGTCTTCCTGCCGTCTCATGTGCAGTTAAGCTTTCTTTTCATTCCCCTGACAACTACACATTTTGACTTCTAGTAAATGGCACCTCCTGCTAGGGAATTTAATAAATTTATGATTTTAGTTTGTTTGGTCATTTGCATATGACGGGGATTGATAACTTGATTAAATAGGTCTCCTTGATAGACGCTGGAGTTGTTAGTTGAAGCATTTAAAGTGGGGACTGCCAAAAGATCACAAAGCATGTGGAGAAAAAAAAAAGTGGGAACAAGGTTTAAAGATATGTTAGAGAGGGATAATTTGCAATTACCTAACTATCTTCCTGTGTACATGGTCTCAATTGTGGAGGCTTGATTTTCCTCCAAGAAATCAACCATTTCCAAACCATTGTCCCTACAAAGAAATTGACTACCTTTCACATTTTAGTTCTACACCTAACAAAAATGTCTAATAATGACTCGAGATTAATAGGAGGTAAAGTCCCCGCCTGCCTTCCGGCCCCATTAGATTCGTCAAGATTGGGTGGCCCCATTAGATTCGTTAAGATTGGTTTCATTTTATGAAATAGAGGCATTCTAATTTCCCATTCAAGTCCATAATTTATATGAACTTGATTTAAATTTAAATTTATGTGATATATTTAGCCTTTACCAATATTTCATTTTATAATTTATATAAAGTAGAATGGTTGTTCGAAGTATTTAGCAGTGAGTGAGTGCTTTCACTAAAAGCACTTCCTAGAAGACTAAAAAAAAGTTATATTTAATATCCTCCTAAAAAGTCTGGAAGGATGTATATACTTCTCGTCCTTCAAATGCGCGCAGGACCATAATTTATAACTCCGAAAAAAAGAAAAAAAGAACTCGTGACAACAAGTTGTGACCACAATTTAAAGACGACCGTTCATTTTAAGAGGAGAACTTGCAATAAATCTTTTAATATGTAAGAATTTATAAGGGTAGTGGCTCAATGTTAGCTATGAATCATGAAATAAAATTCAATACGCAAACTAATTTAATTTAATTGTAGTAAATATCTGACAGTAACGATTCTCTCGCACGTTACTCTGGGGACTCATACATACTTGACGAACTCAACAAAATTATTAAAAAAAAATTAAAACTTATGGCCTGAAAAGACTTATTGTCCAAATCGAATTATACAAATTCAAAGAAAATCATACATAGAAAAATGTAAGCATGTACCATGAAATTGCGTAATTTTATTAAAGTACAAATCTTGACAAAATAATAATCTCGAAATAGTGAAACTTACATTTAGTTTGGAACCAAAGTGATAGGTCTATAAATTTAACATTATTTCAATTTATAATTAGGCAACAATGAGAAGACAAAAAAATGATGTAGATGTGATAACAATTTAGCTTTTGATAGAAATTATTGCGAAACCTATCACGTGATGTAATTGTTTTTCAGCCATACACTCAGTTGGCTAAAGTTTACGCAAAATTTTAGTATATTATATACTCAATATAAATATAGTATATAATAAGTCGGACATTTTTAACTCATCATATATTGTAATGCATCTTTGAAAATTTGGTGAGTCAGAGAAGCTTCCGAGCGACCATCTCTGGTACTTCCATCGTTTTTTAGTTCTGCTTGTCATTTTCTTTGAAGAAAAATTCTCCTTCCTTTTATTCCCAAACAAACGTACTATTTTTTATAGCTTAACTTTTTTCATTTTATTTATATTACTTTTTAAATCTATTTAATGATATTTATTTATTTTCAACTTTCAAGCACAAAAGTGTGATTTGCGGACCATGCTATTACTTGGTTTTCGCGAATTTCTCCCATCAGTAAAATTTACGTAATATTTTAAGACTGCGTATAGGTATGCTGAAATATTTTAGTTAGTGTCATGTTAATGAATATCCCAAAGCATTTGTTAAAGATGCTTACTGATAAAATTTTTCTCTTCCTTTGTACATATTCTCAATTGTGGAGGCTTGATTCTCCTTCCTTTTATTCCCAAACAAACGTACTATTTTTTGTAGCTTAACTTTTTCATTTTTATTTATATTACCTTTTAAATCTATTATTTATACTTGCAAAATTGAGTACAGGTGCTCAACAATTAAGCTTCCTAAACAGCACATGAGACAAGGGAATTCTTATGAGCATAAAAAGCAATAATTGTGTTGCTAGAAGTATATGCTTGTGTTGCCAGTTCTGGAAACAAGACAGCTGCAAAAATAGAATACATAAGAAAATTTAGTATATTTCAACGTCTTGATGGTCATAGGCCATTGTGATAAGCTCCTGATTCGTTTATCGTTTCTTGCATTTTCATATTAAATTTGGGTCCAGCAGGGATCGTTTCTCTAAACCAGTCATGACTAACTTTCTCTCGAGTACCCTGGCTTCGTTAACTCAGATAAACCGCCATCAGACACCAGCAGTTCACTTTGATGCCGAAAGGCTTCCTCAACAATCCAGTCTCAAAGACTCTCTCGAGTACCCTGACTTTCTCTCGAGTACCCACCCGCTGCAGCTGCAGCTCATTGTGAAAGACCTCTCTTCGCTCAGCTGGAGCCTGCAAATGGAAGATAGACATGCAGACAATCAAGGCAATGCAAAGTCACCCAGCTTTTGACAGACAAAGAAGTCGGTAACATCTACTCCAATATCTTAACAATTGTAATAACGAATTTATTGAACTATCTAAGCCTAGGCATTGATCTCACATGTCTACTTGTCTTAATCTGCTTCATAACAACGATACATCAGCGCATGACAATAGTCTGACACCTCTGATAAAAATGCTCAATCCTTTAGCTAGTTCTTATATTCATGAATGCTTATATATTAATAAGAGAAAAAACTAAATTACATACAGCCTCTCGAAAATATCTTTCAAAAGTTAGTCAACTGGTTGCATAAAAAACTCAGGGCCTCTGTTCAGCATAGTTGAATATGAGCACCGCTTTTTTTCATAGGATGTTAATCAACAATGGTGCTCAATCAGACCCAGGGTTTATGCCATCTTGTTGAATCCGTAGCATTCCATGTCAATATCATTCATACATCAGGAATTGCAAATTACGGCACAGAAAATTAGAACCAAAAAGACCTAACATCAGACTGATCACCGGTAATTCGAAGACCTAAAAACACACACGTGGTGGATGCATGTGGGTGTGCGCAAATAAGCCTTGCATGCAGATGCCGCCGGATCACACAGGCAGATGAGACAAACAACAGAGTTCATAACAACAAAAGGTCGTATGCAGTGTTGTCAATAAGACAAAGAAACTCTGCATCTACACATCTACACCAGCAGCAGCCACAACTTCAGAAGTACCTTTCAAAGACTTCGGTGGTACTTAAGAAACGATGGTATAGCATCCCTCATTCTTCTATAAGTGAAAGGATAAAACACAAGATTTCATTCGAGTAAAATAAAAGTGGTAAACGACATGCTTCCCCCACAATGTGACAGCTAGAACTAAAAGAATGGGGCTTTAAACTAAATTCCTGCAGAGATTGTCGGTTGAAGTTCAAAATCTCTGCCAGAAAATATAGAAAGAGAAATGAGTGATTTCTCCTACAGTGAAAGTGGGCATAGGTAGACCTGATATCGAATGAAAGAACTAATATATTCTTATTTGTTAAGGACACGCAGAAAACAGATTATCTAAAGAACAATATATGAAAAGCTTCTGATGGTACATTAGGCAGGAATAGCCATTGAGATGAACTTAACAACACAGAGCCATACCTGGATTTCAGCAAGTATGCATCCGTGCAATGCCATGACCATGAATGCACAATGCATCAGTGCACCGCTTACTTTAACATAGTTCTTCCAGGGATACCTAAATGCTCTGTATGGACCATGAGGTGGCTCCCAGATAGCAAAACCCAACTTCTCGCATAACAGAACGGAAAATGGGAAGAATAAGAAAACAAGATCAACTAATATTTCAAATAAAGCAGATGAGCAGAATATTACCAGAGCATCTTCTTTGCTTGTGGATTCTACAGCTGCTCTGTAACCATTATAGAGTGGATCATCGGAGGCCTGATAAGTAAGAATTTTCGAGGGAACCCTTTCATATTCAATACAATTGAGGTACCCATTAACACAAGCTAATGAGAAGCAAAATTAGATAAAGTGAACAGGAGGGATGAGAAGCAAAATAGAATAGACAAAATAACTAATCAGAGAATTTTTAGTAATCTTTAGAAAACAGAATTATAAACCTAGGGTGAACCTTCCAAATGTGTTGCAACCCCCATGAAGTTCTTAACCACTAACTTATGCAAGTCCTCGCCAGCCCAGATGGGAAAATGCAAACATTTACTGCCAGGCCAACACCAACAGCTAGTGCAATGAGGAAGAAGCGGGCAACAGCTGTGCGTAGTCACCCAGCCCAATCGCTGACCGACTTCGCAGCGTGCAGTGGTAGGACATGTGCCTCCGGCTCCGCTCCCACCCCACCGCGGCCTAATCTCTGCTCCCCTCCCTCCGCCTCAGGAAGAAACGGCCTGTTAGAGAATCAAGATCAGAAGCCAAGTCTGCAATCTTGAGAAGTCAACCACAGGAGGTGAAGTCCTCGACTATTATAGATGTGGATCACTAGAAGGCAATCAAGAATTAAAAAGAGCTGAAGGAATTGATACCTCATGGATAACGAGTTTCATCAACGGTGGAGATCATACAAAAGTCAAAGACACGGATTGCCAAAGTCTCAAGATGACTGTTCTGTTCTGTTTAGCTGTAAAGTTTGTTAGTTAAAAGTTAGTTAGTTCGCTTTTCTAGTTGTTAGTCCTCTGTTTTCCGTCTATATACAGAGTTGTATTGTAATCATTTGAAGGCTAAGAAGAACATATCAATTCAGAAAGTTTCTGCTGTATTCTTCAATCTTTTTTGTTCAAATGAATGGAAATATAGTATCGAAAACTTCTTCACAGATCATCTACAGTCATTCTTCATCTTCATCTTCAGTACTCTTGATTTCATAAGTTCTCATGGTATCGGAGCGGGAAGATCAACATGCATCGAGAATAGAATCTATCAAGTAACCGGTTCGTGTATCAAGTCGGAAGAAGTAAACGAAGACTCGAAGATCTCTGGATCAAGGTAAACTCATACGGGTTTAGAGCTCATAAGCACTACTGTTATCATCTTCTTCAAAGAATCATAATAATGGCGATTAGAACTCCAAAATATCCTTTTCCGATACATGTGAATATCACAAACTTCGTCACAATCAAACTTGCTGAGGACAACTTCCTATTGTGGCAAGCTCAGATCCAAAGGTTTTTGAAAAGCCAAGATCTATTTGGTTTTGTTAATGGAGATATTCCTTCACCCTCTCGAATGATGCAAACAGAGGATGAAGGTTGTGAAACCGATCTTATTAATCCCAGTACACTTGATTTGGACTAGAACAGATCGATTGATTTCATCATGGATCTCTGGAGCTGTTATTCTGAAAATATTCGAGCCTAATCATTGGTTTAGAAACATCATCCGAAGTATGGCAAACTCTTAGAAAAGGTTTACACAGAAATCAATTGCTAGAGAGTTCGAATTAAGGGGGAAACTGCAAACATGTCATAAGCATGAACAAACCCTTGCTGATTATCTCAGGGAATATAAATCCATATGTGATCAGTTGAATGCAATAGGCAAACCTGTGGATGATATAACCAAGATGTTTGGTGTATTGGAAGGTTTAGGTCCTCGAATATGAGAATTTTCGGACTACCATATACTGTTTGAAGCCTCAGCCAGAGTATGATGAGGTTATTGCTCAATTAGAAAGATTTGAATCAAGACTCAAAAACTTTTCTAGGAGTCAGTTCAACCCGAATTTGGCATATTTTGGACAAAGACAATTTCAGGATCAGTCTAAAGATGTCACAAATGAAAACTACTTTTCTCAGGCTTCTAGATTTATATCTGAAAGAGGAGGATATAGAGGTGGTCGAAGCTATGGTCGTGGCAGAACTGGTAACAATAGGGGTCGTGGTTTTGAAAGATATCAGAATTACAGAACAGATGTCTTCAGTCCAGGACAAGGAAATCAACACCCTAGACAGAGAAATGTTATCCCTACAACAAACCAAGGGTTTAGACCCTATACTACTTACTCACAAAGGTACCAAAATGTCAAGACTTATCCTTCGCAAACTCAAGTAAAAATTTGCAGAATGAAAAAGAAACAAGTAGCATTCGATTAGAGTGTCAAATATGTAAAAAGTTTGGACATGATGCTCTTCGCCGCTAGTACCGGTTTGACAATTCTTATCAAGCGAGAGGATATTCCAGCAGCCTTGACAGCAATGCATATTGAAGACTCAACGGGCAGTGAGTGGTATCCCGACTGGAGCTACAGCTCACATTAGTGCGATCCGGTATGCTCCATACTCTTTCTAAATATCAAGGACATGATTTGTTATGATAGGCAATGGATCATGTTTACTGTAACTCACATTGGCAACACTGGCTCAAAACAAAGAACAATACATTACCTCTTAACGATGTTCTAATTGTCCCGAGATAAAGAAGAACCTCCTTTCGGTATCTAAACTCACGAGATGACTTCCCTTGTTCTTTTATTTTTGACAAAACTGGTAACTATGTAAAGGACAACAATACCAACACAATGGTGAAGCTCGGAAGGAAAGTTAGGGGTCTTTATCAAGCTAATCCACAAACCACAGAAGCTTTCTTTACTCAACGGCAAAAGACAGTCAGTGAAGACATATGGCATCAGCGTTTGGCTCATACAAATGCTCAAATCGTTAAGCATCTGCAAAAACAGAAGCTTATACAATTTGTTTCATCATCTCAAGTTGTTTGCAGCGACTGTCAAATAGCCAAAAGTACAGCTCTATCGTTCCCTTTTTCGGATTCTACATCAAGTTCTCCATTAGAAAGAATTCATTGTGACATATGGGGACCATCACTAGTTTGTTCCTTTCAAAAGTTTAGATATTATGTGATTTTTCTTGATAATTTCTCTCGATATTGCTGGCTATATCCCATGAAGTTGAAATCTGAGTTTTATGATATATTTGTTCAATTTCAGAAGCTAGTTGAACGACAGTATAATCATCAGATTAAAATCTTCGAGTGATGGAGGTGGAGAGTTCGTAAACTTTAGATTTCAAAAATTTCCTGAGTCATCATGGAATAAGACAGTTCATATCATGTCCTCACACTGAACGAGAATGGGGTCTCGAAAGAAAGCATCGACACATCGTTGAACTTGGATTAGCCATGCTCTATCACTCAAAAGTTCCACTGAAATTTTGGGTGGATGCATTTATGACAGCTAATTACATCATCAACATTCTTCCCACACCAAAGTTGCGAGATGGACACACCCTATAACAAACTTCATAATAAACAGCCAAGGTATGATCATTTAAGAGTATTTGGCTGTGCATGCTATCCTTGCTTAAGACCATATGCAAGTCATAAACTTGATCCTCGATCTCTTCCCCTATATCTTCTTGGGTTATAGCAATCAGCATAAAGGGTATAGATGTTTGGTCCCAACTAATAATCGTGTATACATCGGTAGGCATGTTGTCTTTGATGAGTATTCCTATCCTTTTTCAAAGAAGCTGATCAATGAATATGGACATTATACAAACTTATACAAACAATGGAGTGAAGGCATACATTTCCTTGAGTCCTCAAGCACCGAGTCACCAGCTACTAGGTCCACTCATCAGTTAGCCACAAACCAGATCCATCCTGATTTCCATGATTGCTGTACCTATCATCCATATCACAGACAACAATCTCAGATCATTTCCTCGAGGAATATGCAAGATGAGACAATGAGAAGGACAATCTATAGATGCTGTGCCTCAAAATTGTTCTATGTCTCAAGGACAAAATACTACCGTTCTTTATCTTCACACAATGATCTACTAGCTGAAGGTAGTTCTAATGAAAGGCACTCCAATTCCAACTCCATTCTGTCTTCCTCTCAAGGTACAAGTAATACTCATCATATGCAAACTCGACTAAAGTCTGGAATTCAAAAACCAAATCCAAAGTATGCTTGTTTAGCTGATTATCCAGTTCCTATGGAACCAAAGTCTATCAAGTCAGCTTTATCTAATCAAGGCTGGTATAGGGCTATGCAAGAAGAGATGGATGCACTTGCTGAAAATCAAACATGGACTTTGATTCCTAGAACTAACCAGATGAATGTAATAGGCTGCAGGATGGGTCTATAAAACCAAACTCACACCAAATGGTGGTCTTGAGACTCAAAGCTCGTCTAGTTGCCAAAGGCTTTCATCAAGAAGGAAGGACTAGACTTCACCGAGACTTTCAGTCCCAGTTGTGAAGCACACAACAATTCGAATAGTGTTATCTCTTGCTATGATAAGACACCGGCCAATACACCAGCTTGATGTTAAGAATGCTTTTCTTCATGGAGATTTGAACGAGACAAAGTGTACATGGAACAGCCACCCGGCTTTATCAATCCTCATCAGCCAAACCATGTCTGTTTACTCCACAAGTCTCTATATGGCCTTCGACAAGCACCAAGAGCTTGGTTTGATAAATTCAGCAAGTTTTTAATCGAGAATGATTTCTTCTGCAGCACAGCTGATCCATCGTTATTTGTTCTGCATACAAACTCACATACAGTTCTCTTGCTTCTATATGTTGATGATATCATCTTGACTGGGAGTTCACCACATCTCTTAACTGCACTTATTCAGAAACTTAGTCTTCAGTTTCATATGAAAGACCTTGGGTTTATTCACTATTTTTTGGGCATTGAGGCCAAACGAACTTCTGAATCTCTTTACCCAAAAAAAAAAAAAACTTCACAGAATCTCTTTCGTGTCAAACTAAATATGCTCTTGATTTGTTGAAACGAGCTTATATGGCGATCAGTAAACCGGTCTCAACACCTCCGCCTCTTCGATCAATCTCCGTGGCTGACACGCAAATCTACTTACAAATCCTATGGAATACGAAGCTTAGTTGGTGCTCTTCAATACTTAACCATTACTCGACCAGACCTAGCATTTGCTACTAATATTCTCTGTCAAAAATGCAACAGCCTCGTAGGAGATTTCCATCAATTAAAAAGAGTACTTAGATATGTCAAAGGTACTATACATCTTGGAATCTATATCCATTCTCAAAGTTTAGTACATCTCTATGGTTTCTCTGATGCGGATTGGGCTGGTTGTCCAACAACACGACGTTCCACAACAGGTTTTTGCACGTTTCTTGGAGCCAATCTACTGTCCTGGTCTGCCAAGAAACAACCTACTATTTCTAGATCCTCAACTGAAGCAGAGTATCGTGCACTTGCTTCGACCATTGCTGAACTCACCTGGATTACGTTTGTGCTACGAGATATAGGGATTTCTCTTCAGCCACCTACTACTCTATATTGTGACAACAAATCAGCAATTTCTCTCACCGCCAATCCAATATTACATGCTCGAACCAAGCATATTGAAGTTGACTTTCACTTTGTCCGTGAGAAAGTCTCTTCGGATCTATTCGCATTCGAGTATATCTCTATTCATCTACAATTAGCTGATATATTTACCAAGTCTCTATCCCGCTTATCTCATCTTACTCTCCGAACCAAATTGGGAATCGAATCTTTTACTCTTCCCAATTTGAGGGGGAATGTTAGAGAATCAAGATCAGAAGCCAAATCTGCAATATTGAGAAATCGATCATAGGAGGTTCTTGACTTGAAAAGTCAACCACAGGAGGTGAAGTCCTCGACTATTATAGATGTGGATCACCAGAAGGCAATCAAGAATTAAAAGAGCTGAAGGAATTGATACCTCATGGATAAAGAGTTTCATCAACGGTGGAGATCATACAAAAGTCAAAGACACGGATTGCCAAAGTCTCAAGCCAAAGTCTCAAGATGACTGTTCTGTTTTGATTAGCTGTAAAGTTTGTTAGTTAAAAGTTAGTTAGTTCGCTTTTCTAGTGGTTAGTCCTCTGTTTTCCATCTATATACAGAGTTGTATTGTAATCATTTGAAGGCTAAGAAGAACATATCAATTCAGAAAGTTTCTGCTGTATTCTTCAATCTTCTTTTGTTCAAATGAATGGAAATACAGTATCGAAAACTTCTTCACAGATCATCTACAGTCATTCTTCATCTTCATCTTCAGTACTCTTGATTTCATAAGTTCTCACGGCCCTCCCTCCTCCTCCAGTCGGTCGACAAAGCACTATTATTACGGCCTTAATGTGCTTCGTTGGCGACGGCGGGGAACGGCTGCTCGACAAACGACAGAGCAGCAACGAGCGCGGAGAGAGAAGCGAGTGAGCGCCGAAGCAAGGGCGCATGCTTCGTCGACGACAGCGGAGGAACAGCCGCTCCACGAACGCCGAGCAAAGAACGAGCGCGGTACTAGAAGAGAGTAAGCACCGGAGCGGGGGCACCTCCTTCGTCGGCTCGGGCGGGGAACGGCCACTTCACGAACGCCGGAACAAACGTCGGAGTAGCAACGAGCACAAAGAGAGAAGCAAGCGAGCGCTAGCACAGGGGCGGCCGTAGTGTGGTTCGTCGGCGATGGCGGGGTTACGCCCGCTTGGCGCACGGCGGAGCAGTAATGAGCGCGGAGAGAAATGGGCTTCGCAGCTTCTGGAGAGGAACAAAAATGGTCTGCTTCTCTCTTTTTTTTTTTTTTTCCATGCTGTAATAAATGCATTGCAAAGGGGCGTGCAGGGGGAAGAAGGGAGGGAAGGAGGAGAGAGGGGAAGAAGGCAGGTAGAAGAATCAAGTGGGCCCACGCTTTCACGTGGCGCCACGTGAGTGGTCGGGGACACGCTGACATGGTGCTCCTGGACCATATTTTTCAACCGATCAAAACATAGCCGAATGATTTGTATAAGTCAAATGCGGAGCAAGAAAAGCATGGCCCTTTAAAAAATGACGTATGCGTAATTCGAACTAATTCGAATTTTGGAGAAGGAGCAACTTTACAAATCTTGTCATAAATTAGATTATATAAATTGCACTTGCATTGGCTCTTGGGTTGTATGAGATCATAAACAATTACCTAATGGGCTGATACTAATAAAAGAAGAAATATCTTTTTTAAACAATTACCCGTAATGATATAAATTTTTATGAAAAATAAGAAGAATAATTTTTACTTTTATTTAATGTCAAACAAACATGCCCTCCCGTCCTAATCACAATTCGTTTTACAATTTTAGTTAAAATGGTAAAAGACACAAAAGCCCTAAACTATATCTATTGTGATAAATTTATCTTTTTTTTTTTTTTTTTTTTTGTAACACAAAACCTCAGAGTTATAACCTATGTGTAATGTGATATATTTACTTCAAACTTTTGTTTGTGACACAAAAAAAACTCTAAAATTTTCTTTTGGGACACTAGAAACCCCAAACTTTTTTATGACACCAATTTTTTTTTGGATAAATGTATCACGTGAATATAAATTTGGAATTTCTAGTGTTAGAAAACAAAAGTTTAGGATTTTTGGTAATACAGAAGTTTGTGTTTTTTGATGTTACGGGAAAAAAAAAGTTTAGGGTAAATATATCACGGTTTATAAAGTTTCGGGTTTATTTGTAGCTTTTTACCTAGTTAAAAAAAGGGATAGAAACAAACATTCATTTTCCCTCGTAAATTGACTCTGTTAAAAAAAAAAAAGATGAGAAATCGGAAACTTGACATGAATGTCATACAATAGATGTAGGATTTTTTTGGGCAGTTTTCTTGACAACTAACAAGTCAATTAATGTGGTATGAAATCTCATAACAAATTATACTCCAAGCATGGGTGAAGAGGAAAATTTCCTTGCAATACTTGAACCAATATTGATAACTCGCCTCTTACCATTGACTCTCTGATTGTAGAAATTATATTACAAAAAGTGTAGTATATATATCAAATTGAATATTGACCACTGAAATGACAAGCGGTCCACCAAATTTGGCAATTCGGATTTAGTTTAGTGTATATACCAAGTGCATAAAATAATTTCATTTTATTCTTTTGGTGCGGTGATGGATGATAGATGGGGCTGCGACTGTTTGCTCGGAACGGGAGAGAAAGACGAGAGGGAGTGGCATCGCGGGTGGTGATGGATCAGCAGCAACGATGGAGATGACGAAGCAGAGGAAGAAATACGCCGACACGTTCCGTCCCAATCGAGGAGGGTCTCGACTCTCATCCCCGCTTTTGGTCATTCGGAATGTCTCCTCGCTTTCAGCTTGGATCGAACACCTCGATTTCGTCCTGCATTCGTTCTTTTTGCACTTGGCTTAGTGATGACTATTTCATTTATTTTTTTTTATCCGACCGTAGGTAAAGAGGAAGATGCAAGGATCCCGACTTGAACGTGGTAGAAGACGGAGCAGTTTTATTTTTATTTTTTGAAATATGCGAGAGCAAGAAGACTGACTGACGACACCAATAAGGCCACCGATGTGTTTTTTGGTTGATGTGCAGATGTAGCTTTATATTTTGTTGTTACTTTTTGTAGTGGGAGTTATCGCAGTACATAGAAAAATATATTAGTTACTAATACGTCGGTACTTCGATATTCTACGTGAAAAGTTACGAAAAGTTAAAAAAAAAAAAAGAAGAAAATTGACGAAGTCAAAGCTTCTGTTGATCATAGAAAGCTGTTTGGAATGTAAAAAGTCACGCTAAAGTTGCTAGTTATAATTAAGTCGACATGATGTTCTATTGCTATTTTTAGGGAACGTGCTTGGAAAGCAGAGAGTTTGCCCATTTCTCTCCATGAAAATCAGTCTTTTGGATCGTGGATTGGTACCTTTCGCCAAAGGTAGCAAAGCTCGATATGGCTTGGTCATGCCGTGGCATCTGTCTGTCCACGTTTCGATCGTAAAAAGTGCATAATCCCGTTTCAACAAAGTTAGGGAGGTTGAAGACGAAGAATTTCTTTTAAGAAGACCGCCCTAAAATTGCCCCGACCGTGGAGACCACCCACAAGAGTACGAACGCACTCAGGGCTGATTTGATTTCAAAAGTTAAATTCCACGATTGACTTCGAAAATTGACTAGAAGTTTTCTTCAAAGACTAATCTTGACATCATCTCAAAATTTTCTTATTTTGCACCCAAGTAGAGAACCAAATTCATATAGACACCTATGAATTGGTATACTTCTCTAATTACATGTAATCTTATTTAATTAGATAATAATTATACTTATATTTTCCTTACACCGGTGACGTCATTCTATTGAGTAATGACGTCAGTCTTTATCATATGTGCGAGCATATTAGCTTTGGTTCGGAGGCAAGTCCGTTCCTCCAACGTAGGTTCAAAAAAACAAGGGGGAAAAGGGAATCAATCATTTTTTATTTGAATTAATTAGTCCACTTGTTGAAAAAATAATTAGTCCACTTAATCGGTTAGTTTATTTAAGAAGAAAGAAAGAACAGAAAGGATTCAGCCTTTCCAAATGACACGAGCAGTAGCAATGAAACGACAAGCTGTCCACTTCTGCTCGCCAGTCTGTCCTCCTTCACATTTTAATCTGTTCGCGCGAAATCCTGATACTCCAAAACGACGTCGCTTGCCTCATCTCACATAAGCTAGAGAGAGAGGGAGTGGAAATCACACTTTTTTTTTTTTAATGATAATCGAACTGACTCAACTAAACTTATAATTATATATTTTGAAAAAGAGAGAGAATTTCAATTCCCTTCCCTAATTAACAATGATATATTAAGACACTTGTCCCAATCTCGTCGTTAACTAAACCACGCTAATCATACTTACCTTCATATTTAAGTTTTTGAGATATTGAAAAGTTATTCAACACTGCTAGAAAATTATTTAACATCATAAAAATTATTTAATACTGTTGTTGATGTCGACTTTCTAATTGATAAAAAGTACATATTATGATGATATAGATTTAGGAAATATGTATAAATAGACTTAGATTTCAAAATACTCATTAAATGAATCGTAGTAGCTTTGTTAAGAAGATTTGCTACATGGCCCGATTATTTTTTCTTTGTTGTTTACTTTAATTCCCTCCAAAGGTTAAGCTCTCTTAATCTGGGGTTGACCTTAGATTCTTGATCAGTTTAGATGATATCTCAGTAAGTTTAGCGAGTTTCCTCCGAGCTTTCCTGCACTTGTTTATTTGTAAGATAGCGAGATGCCAGGATATTTTCCTTATTTTTACTTGTTAATATCCACACGTCTCCTACTCTTCAAGTAGGTCAGTATCTTTATCAAGTCCTGAACTTTACTCTACTCTCTAATTGCTTTACGTCATGCGGATTCCAAGATCCAAACAAGACCTGGAATAAAACCTTTGAAAGAACGATTTGTTTAGGTCGGTCCCGAATCAGTTTAAGGTTTTGGTTTTCAAAAAGGGAAGGAAACAAACATTCATCTTTTCCGCACAAACATTCGATTTTAGGTTTTGATTTGCTGATCCTGTTCTTTTTTTTTTTTTAGTTTTTAATTTAATTTTATTAATATTTAGATAAAAAAATCAATTCTATGGGCAAAACAACATAATTTTGGGACAAGCATTACTGAGTGGACATTTCGATGAGCCACATAGACCAGTTTTAATGCCATGTCAGATTTTAAAAAAGAAAAAATGGCCTTTTAAAATACATTTTGAAAGTTTTGACACTTACGTGTCCACCCATATCAAATTATGGCATTTGAGGTGTACTTTTGCCAATAACAATCTATTGAAAAAGGATATTAGATAACACCATTTGTTATAAATAGTTGTTCATTCAAAAGATAAAAACATATATCTATGGAATGAGAACAAAAGTATCCATCAATTTAGTTTGACATGGAGAATTGTGAGTTTCTCCATATTCACCGCATTATATCACGAAGTCCAATAAATACATTTTTCCTCTAACATTAGTAAGATAAATCCTTCAAAAAGTTAATTTACCAGCAAATGACTCATCAAAAAGTGGTGAATAAAGAATGAAAAGTTATTTCTTGAATTTTTTTCCAAAAAATTCCATCGAATAAAAAGGAAAAATTTGCCAGTAAAGATATGTCCGAATGAAGCCCACATCAAGTAACTAAAAAAAGACGAGCAGAGTGTCGTTGCTTGAGCAGTTTACTAATCAAGTTACTAAGCTGCTAGTAATGGTTTGCTGAATGGCAGCAATTGTTATGGATTTGGCTACCCAGCTTAGTCTGATGATGAATTGAATTTAACCTGCCCGTCCGAAAAAACAAGAAAAAAATTGAATTTCGAAATATTTTGGAGCTTGACCGGGTCAAACGTTCTTCTCTGTTTACTTTAAGCATCGGATGCCGATCCAGGCCAAAAGCTCGAATATCCAGATCCTGCACGTGGGCGTGGGTCCATTCAAGAGGGCTTTGAGGATTCCTTAAGGTCGGTTTGTGCATTCACACATGATTTCTACTCAGTCAGCAGCAGTTCCGATTCTGGTTCGATTTTGTTTGGAATCTAAAACCTACCTTGGATATAGGATTCTCATTTTTTGGAACCTAAAACCTATCCGTCAGAACCAAGAAGTTGGAACCTACCCCGTCATAGGTTCCGAGTTTCAATAGATTCTTTTTTTATTTGGTTTCATTTTCAGATTTGAACTATAATGAAGAAGAATACCTTGAAATAAAGGGATGATATAGACTCAACTTCAGGATACTAGATTACCTTTCATAGAAGATCTCATACCTGTCCAGCATCACATAAATCTCCAGAAAGGAAAAAAAATGGCCAAAGAAGAATATTTTCAAGCACATCCCATCTTTTGTAGTAAGTGGCGGGACCTGGATGAGAAAACCACTTGTGGGAAGAAATGGAAAACAAAAATTGCTGAGGGACAAGGGCTTGAGAGCAGCAAAGGGAGACAGAGCGAGTGTTTCTCACCTACTTTCGCAGCAAACTCCATCAAGATGTCAAATGCAGCTTTATGCAATTTCACGCCACCATTGACAAATCTCTTCGAATACTTTGTGAGCAACCCCCAATTGTCTGTATCATTACAAATGCCGCAAAATTTTTCCATGAAGAAAAGGATATCAAATAACATGAGTAAACTATTAGATTGAGAGTAGCAATGTAGACAATGATTAATATAAAAACAAGTTGATTAAATCATATATAAAAGACACTAATAAATTGGATAAATTGCTTAATAACCAAGCAGTACATTTCACACAATTAAGTGCAATAATGACTTACTACATGATAACTCCTCAGGATAAACAGCATGGAAGTGAACCTGATGACAATATCGGCCGTGCTGGGTTGCCATGGCAAGTTATTCTTCTTCAAAAGCTTCATAACTTCCTGCATGAGGGCAGCATCTCTGTGCTCTTTAGCATATTGCTGCATTGCAATACCCCAAGTTAGCAGAAAAAATGTGTAAGTGAAACGAATGGAAAAAAGAATCACTTGACATAGATACAATTCGTCATTACCAATAGATGGTTTGCAGAGCCAATTGTAGGGGTCAATCCATAGACATTATGCTCCCACAAGGCCTTCTCACCTACAATTTTGTCAACACTTTGTTTCTATCATCACGGACTAATTGCAGCAATCTCCTGACATGAGCTACACTATGGAACTAAATTTTGATTTGATTTATTTTTATTGAAAATTATGAAGAGCTTAATCACTAGAAACAGCTCGAACTGACAACTACTGAAGCTATCAGTTCATAAAAACATGTCTGCAAAAGTGAATGCTATTTGCTAAGCTTCAACAATGAATTAAACAACTTGAAGCGGAGGTGTCATTCAAGAAATCAAAGTCTTACAGAGCCAGCAATGTGCGAGAAGACCCATTTACAGAATAAGCGTTTGACACATATTAAGTTGGATTGAACTTAATAATGTCCAAGTCATGAAGGAGTTAACAAGTTTGTACATATAAAGTAAAGTGACCCTTTTAACCATTCAAACACATTGAATCATGTTGAGAAGGTTAACATGTTATTCACATAGGACAAGTTTATACACAAATTTAACAATGTTCTATACTTTAAATTGAATATCCTTTACACATTTACACATGAAAAACTATTTCTTGGATATGATATGTGTCGTGTTAATTCCATACACGTGCTTAATAGATGCGATGCATCTGCATAGGACAAAATTCTGGTTTACATAATTGACGCATCCAGGAAAGAAAAACACAAAAGCACAACTAGCTACCAGCAGGATGGTCAAAAGTTCTCATAAGCAACTGAATATGTCCTGAATATGTTCTCCAAGCATGACAGGCTTGAGGTAAAAAGATCATTTGAGAACAAGCAATATACAACAAAATGATTGTGCTAATGATAGCGTAAGTAGCAACAATCGAATGTAGAAGAAGAATCAGGTAAATATATCATGATATAGAATTTTTGAACTTGGCACACAACTTGTGTAGATAAAGCTCACCAAAGTCAAGAGCCCTTGCACGCACACATGCTTTTGTGACTTCCCAACAAAGGTTGCAGTTAAAATTCTCATGAATTCAAAGATTTGACAATCTCTGCGATGAAAGAAAAGACAGTTGAATTTACCAACTACTCAAAAATTAAAACTTCACTTCTCAAATGGAGCAAGAAGTCAACTGACAAATCTCGTAGGTTGTGCAAGATATCAAGAGAAGCTTAATATCCTCTCTGTTCTTGCAATTTTCAATCATCGACCACGTCCATAAGTTTGGAGCCATTGTTCTCTTCGTGTTAACAGACTCAAGAATTTTGTCATACAACTCCTTCACGGTCTCTGCATAATATGACAAGAACCAAATATCAGAGAAAGAACTACACAATATGTCAAGACACAAATTAGATGGGAAAAAGGAAAAAACCTGTGGGTTCCTCCTTTTCAGCACTTGCTTCGGAAGAATAATGTAAACTCGAAGTCATCGAATAAGAGGCTGCTGCAGGCAATCTATTGCCATGAACCAGCCCTATGAATTCCAACGACAATCACATCAAAACCTTTCACTGCCAAGAGAAATGCAGCTCCGTTTGTATCAACAAACTAATTCAACCAGGAACCGACATTTAAGAACATGAAGCAACTCGACTCGAGGAAACAATTCAACGTGATTAATCCTATTATAGAATCACGTCTCCAACATCAAATCCACAAAAGCAAACATGATGAACGCAAAAAAAAATACAACATCTCAATTAAACAAGCACAATCCCGACAGCATAATCATCCCTCCGCTTAACTTGACTAAACCAGGTGCACATCCCTCGAATGAGTTACTCAAATTCTTCATCAATCATCAAACGACCCCCACCCCACCATATCCAGACATCAAACTCAACCTAAAAAGGCCCCCGCTAACAAAGAACCATCGCTTCGGCATCTAGACATTCCACGTCGAGATCCCTCGGTTTCGCAGTAGCGCGCTTCTCATCCGCTAACAAAGAACCATCGCTCAACAAGTGGTGTCATGGGTGACCAGGTGAGCGGCGTCGAGGGCTAGGGCTTCGGGGAGGATCGGCGAGGGGCGTCGGGGGTGATTGGGCGAGCGGCTTCGAGGACGACGGCGGCGAGCGCAAGCCGATGGCGTCTAGCGGCGGGACGACCGGCGTCCGCGTTCGATGGTGGCCGAGCAAAGTGAGGCGGCGAGGGGTGATGGTGTCGAGGGAGGCAAGGGCGAGGCAAGCGCGGGCGACTAGCGTCAGTGGCGTCCGTGCGCGTCGAGGGCTAGCGGCGTCGGCGGTGGCGTCGAGGGCGAGCGTCGGCGATGGAACGGCGTGCTCCCGAGGGCTAGCGGCGTCGCGGTGGCGTCGATGGCGAGGCGGCGTCGGCGATGGACGAGGCGAGAACGGTAGAGATTCGAGGCCCCGTTTGATAACCATCCAAACGGGGCCAAATTCCGATTCTTTGTTCATGGAATTAGTTTTGACCTAGAATCACGTTTGGTAAAATTTTTGTTCCAGGGAACAAATTGGGAATAGAATCAAGAACAAAAAAAAAGTTGATTCTTGTTAGGGAACGAATTTGAGAATCAAAATCAATAAATTTTCTTCTTCCTTTTGGCCATCTCGCGACCGCCGTCCACCACCGCCCACCACCGTCCGCCGTTTGCCCCCGCCGCCACCGCCGCCGTCCGCCACCGTCGGTCCGGTGAGCTCGCCGAAGGCTCGCGGACAGGGGCGAGGTCCGGCGAGCTCGGCGAAGGCAAGCCCGGACCACCGGCAAGCTTGCCGGAGGCTTGCTCGCCCACCGGCGAGGCTCGGCCTCCCAGATCCGGGCGAGGCCGAGCCTCGCCGTGGCTGGCGGGTCTCGCCCGGCCTGTTCGCCTCGCCGGGGCGGGCGGGGCGGGCGAGCCTCGCGACGCCCAGCCCCACCGGTGGCCAGGCGAGGCTTGCTCGGCCACCGGCAAGGCTCGCCCGGCCCGCCGGTGGCACAGCAGCCTCGCCCAACCCCAATGAGGTCGGCTGGCCGGCGGGCTAGGCGAGCCTCGCCCGGCTACCCGCGAGGCTCGGCCGACGAGGGCGCGATACTCCGGTGAGGTCGCCGCCGAAGAAGAAGAAGAAGATGATGAGAAAAGAAAAGAAAAAAAAAAAAAAGAAAATGAAAAGAAAAAATGAAAAAAATGAAAAAAGAAAAGAAAACAAAGGAAACAAGTAAAAAAAATTATTTAAAAATTAAAAGAAATTGATTTGGAACAGAATTAATGAACACGGTACCAAACACAATTCTATTCCAGAATCAGAAATTTTAGACAGTTACCAAACGGCTTAAAATGCTTAGAATCAGTTCGGGAATAGAATAAAAAAGAATCGGCCCGATCGAATCGCCTTCCGGGAATAGAATCATTACCAAACGCACCCTCGGTGAACCGTGTGAAAAGTGTGAAGTGAAGTAGGGTAATTGATTTGGGGCTTAAAGCCCTAACGATTCCGGTTCCCAAAAAAGGAAATCGGAATCGGGCCGAACCGGAGAACCGCCGAACCGGAGAACCGCAGAGTCCGGTTCTTCGGTTCTCGGTTCCCGGTCCTATCGGGAACCACGCTCACCCCTAAATTTTCTACTTTCTAACCCTAGCGAAGACCCTAGCGAAGACTTTGAAAAAAAAAAAAAAAAAAAAAACCTAGCGAAGACCCTAGCGAAGACTTCGACAAAAAAAGAAAAACCCTAGCGAAGACCTAGCGAAGACGCAGCTCCAACTCTGAGCAGGTAAAAACCAGAGCGAGACAGAGAGAACTTTTGCGAGAGAAGCCCCTCAAAAACATGGCAGCAACCGGTGGTTCCAGCGCGTCGGCGACCCAGTACGACGTGTTCTTGAGTTTTAGAGGGTCCGACACTCGCAACACCTTCACCGACTGCCTCTACCGGACCATGGTCGGCCAGGGGATCGTCGCCTACAGAGACAACGAAGAGCTTCGCCCTGGTGAATGGATCGACGATCTCCTGAAAGCAGTCGGCAACTCCAAGATCTGCATACCGATCCTTTCGAGAGGCTACGCTTCAAGTACTTGGTGCCTCCGTGAACTCGCTTGTGCGATGGAGCTCAACGAATCGACCGGGAAGCCGGAGATCCTACCCATCTTCTTTGACGTCACAGCCTCCGACGTCAAGCTCAAGACGAACCTGTACGTCGAGGATTTGGAGAAGCATGAGCAGAGGCCTGGCGACGAGAGCAGGGGACGGTGGAAGGCGGCTCTGACAAAAGTGGGTAAAATCAAGGGGTGGGAAGTCCAAGGGAAACCGTAAGTAAATGCTTATTAATGGATTTTTTTTTCAAGCTTATTAACCGTAAGAAAATGCTTATTAATCAAAATGCTATTCTCCTATTGTTCTTGTAAGTTGCAGTGAAAGAAAAAATCTGGACTGGTTCAAAACTTGATATAAAATTTGTCGATCCGTGCATCATATACAAACCGGTTTTTGGAACATGAGTAGTAAATTTTATTCCTCACCAAAAAGAAAGCCAATTCACCAAATTCTGTGATACATAAGCAGGGCCATTTGGCTAGTGATGGTCGTATGAGCGAATTTGATCTAATTCTAGAATGATGTCTGTAATCCGGACAGCAAAGAAACATCTTCTTTCTCAGAAATAGGGTGAAATTGCAAATTTATTGTCATAACACCAATCATATCATCTGGAGACTATTACATTAAAATTGTTTGGCTTTATAGAATTTACTTGACACTTGGAATAGTGATAAAATTCAAATGCTATCTGCTAGGAAGTAGAAGTGAGATTGTTATTTGTTTTCTTATACTAAAAGTGTTTGGTTTATGCAGACATGGTGAAATCATTGATCTTGTCGTGAAAGAGGTTCTGCGTAAGCTAAAAAGTAAAACAAATGCCTCTAGAAGGAATACTGGTTGGGGTAGATGAACAAGTAGAAGCCATAATGAAGTTGTTAGATGTTGACTCTAGCACTGGTGTGAATTTCGTTGGAATCCATGGAATGGGAGGGATCGGTAAAACTACTCTTGCTAAGATTGTTTACAATAAATTGTGTCCTCACTTTGATAGCCAATGTAGCTTCATTGAGGACATCCGCGAATCATCAAAGGGATATAACCTAGTAAATCTACATGAAAAGTTGGAAAAAGACATTTTTGGAGAAACTTATGGAGAAAGCATGGGAAGGAGCACTCATTCTAAGAAAGTTCTCATTGTTCTAGATGATCTAGACAAGGAAGAACAACTTAAGAAACTAGTGGGGCGGCATGACACTTTCAAATCCGGGAGTAAGATTATCATTACAACAAGGGATAAACGGATCTTGGATGAAGACAGGGGAATCTTACCTTATGAAGTAAAGCAAATGGATTGTGATAAAGCACTAGAGCTTTTCAGTTTGCATGCCTTTAACAATGTCTCTCCTCCCAATACTCATAAGAGTCTCTCTCAAGAAATTGTCTCTACAACCGGGGGACTCCCATTGGCTCTTGAAGTCATAGGTTCCTCTCTTCGTCGCAAAGAAAAAAATATGGGAAGAATGGCTTGAAAGATTGAAGAAAGCACCCCATAAAGAAGTCCGGGGTAAGTTGAAGATAAGCTATGATGCATTAGAAGATATGGAAAAGAAATTTTCTTGACATCGCGTGCTTCTTCATAAATGAAGAGAAATCAATTGCAACCTATTTTTGGGATGCTTGCAATCGATACCCAAATATCGCATTGGAAGTACTTAATGATTTGTGTCTAATTAAAATTGTCAATGGCAATACTCTATGGATGCATGATCAGCTTAGAGATCTTGGAAGAGACATTGTTTGCCAAGAATGTCCTCAGAATCTGATTGGGCGTAGTAGGGTGTGGAGTGACAAAGAAGCTCTGAAAGTAATAACGTCGAAAGAGGTAAAGTAAAAGTAGGATCCATAAAGTGTCAACCGTGCGATTGTTTTGCTACTTCCCATTTGAAAGTTTTCTTTTGGCCATTCTGAAGAGGACAAATTTAATGTTTGCAAGCTCATACTCATTGATGTTTTCTATTGGCAGAGAAAGGATAAAGTTCAAGCACTCAATCTACTTGGATGTTCAAATACCTTCACCAAACTTGAGATGATGCCTAATCTGAAACTCCTCAAGTTAGAAGAAGGGACTTTCAATGGAGACCTCAACGATTATTTCCCGGAGCTAAGATGGCTTTCTTGGCATTTTCCTCCAAAATATCCAATGGCCAATTTTCACTTGGAAAATCTAGTAGTTTTAAAACTTTCAAGCATTTTTGAAAGCCAAAACTGGGGTGGATGGAGCCTCTTGAAGGTGTGAATTGGCACATTTGTTCTGTCAATATAGTATTCTCTCTTTGATCCTCCTTGATAATATTTCAATGACTTTTGCAGATGGCAAACAAATTGAAGGTTCTTTCTCTCTCAAGTTGCATGGGATTGGAACAAACTCCAAACTTTTCAGGATGCCTGAAGTTGGAGAGACTGTCTCTTGATCACCTTTGTCCAAACTTGCAAGGACTAGACTCCTCTATTGGGCAGCTAAAAGCTCTTACTTACTTGGACATTTTTTATTGTAAGAGTCTTCGAAATTTGCCTGAAGAGATTGGACGACTTGTGAATTTGACGCACTTCTATATCAATGAGTGCTCAAAAATAGAGAGACTTCCATACTCTATCATGAGATTAACATCATTATCTGAGTTGGATATATCATTCTCAAAAATTACAAGTTTACCTGATTGTATTGGCAATGCAAAACACTTGTCATTCCTTGATCTATCACACACGCCAATTGAGGGACTTCTAATGTCTATTGGAGAGCTTACACAATTACAGTTCCTTTCACTCTCTGGCTGTTATAGGTTGCAGAAGCTTCCAAAATCAATAGGCAACTTGACATCATTACAGAATTTGGACCTCTCAAAGACAATCATTGTCGAGTTACCTGATTCGATAAAAAAATCTCAAGCTATTGAAGGTGATGCAACTCAGACAAACTCGGCTAAAGAAGTTACCTGCCGTTATTGGAATGCTTGAGAAGTTGGAGGAGCTCGATGCCACGGGTTGTGAACAACTTGCAGGTGAACTTCCCACTGAAATAGGTGGACTATCATCTCTAAGTGTCCTAGACATATCACGTACTGGTGTTTCTGCAGTGCCGACTACAATTAGTTCCCTCACGCGACTCCGAAAGATGGATCTAATGGATTGTAATGAGCTTCAAGAGTTGCCAAAGCTTCCTTCGAGTTTGAACTATCTATATGTTAAATCGACGTCATTGTGGTCCGTTGCGAGATCTTAGTAACCTCACGAATCTAGTGGAACCGCATTTGTCTAACGACTACGGACGAGCACTTGCTGAGGCATCAAACCCAATGCAAACTCTTCCATCACAATGGGTTGGAAAGTTATCTAAGCTGAAGAAGTTGACTTGGGGCATTTCAGATGTTCCTGTGCCATCAATGGAGCTGGGTTGCCCACCTCAAATTAGAGAACTAGCTTTTTCGACATGATTAGTTTCAACTCGCTAGTTGCCGGACCACAATTTTCCAACTTAAAAAATTTGTCAAAATTATGGTTTCATTTCTTTCCAATAAGAGAAATTCAACTCGATGGGCTCGAACAATTGAGAGATTTGCGTGTGAGAAATTGTAAGTTTCTCGGCGACTATCAATTATTTCATCAAGCTTGAGGGAGCTCTATGAAATGAGAGTTGCGTCTTGCCCAAAGCTACTTGAAATTCGATTTGGCAGTACGGTGGAATCATTGGAAAACTTGAAGTTGGATCGTGCGGTTCCCTTGGCGGTTTGTACGGTTTATCAAACTTGGAGAAGCTGAAGACTTTATGGATACACGATTGCAATAGGCTACGAGTTGTTGAGGGCCTTGAAGATTTGAAGCTTTTTGGGTCATCTGTTTATTTTCCACTGTGGACGGTTGGAAATGTTGACCGATGTTTCCAACTCAAAGATACCAAATGAATGCCTGATAGCAACATTGGAGAAGCAAAGTCATTATACAGGTACTTACAGAAATTATAGAGAGACGGTTCTTCGCGAGACGAGGAAGACATACAACGAGGTGCGCCTTCCTTCACTTTTTCTCTGTTAAACATTTTCAATACTCGGACTACTTCCTTTGAAGAGGGTGAGTTGGCTATCTTGGCTCGTGTCCCACCTCTCTTCTCACGTGCATTGACTTTTCTATGGACTCGAATCGAAAGAATATTTCTTATTCTCCAGTTCGTTGAATGAAAACTTTATCTTGAATGAACTCGATAGTCTCAAATATTGCATAACAAAACTAAGGTCGTTTTTAGAGAATAAATTATAGTCTCTTGAGAACTTTGTGGTAAAATGAAAATGATAAATGTTTCCTAAAACTAAACTAACCCGAAATTTTCTTTCAATCAATGTGGGAATCCGAGAGATGAATTTAAGTTAGAAAATGAGAACCTAAAATATCACTCAAGTCAAACTAAATTTCAATTACAAAATTTTTGTCTACTAGTAGTAGCCTTGTCAATCTAGACGCATAGACGCACCTAGTGGATAGTCTAGAAGGTAAACACCCAAGATGATTATCAACTCTTTCACATGTCAACCACCCTATAGTGAGTACATAAACTGTTTTTTATACTGGCAATTGACATTAGAAAGGTTGTTTATATAAACATGAAAATGATTGTGTCAATATTTTACCAACCAAAGATAAAAATATCGCTCCCAGGCATGAATATAGAAGCTCGACTGCTCTTAGTTGTTCGAATAGATTTCTCTTAAATAACTGCACTTTTCCTTTATGATTTAAAGTAAAAAGAGATAAATTTATAGAAAAATATTTTTGAAGCTAATAAATTTATAAAAAATATTTTTGAAGCTAACTCAGTTTTAATATATCTTTTTCACTTTTTTTTCCTTCTTCATGGCTCTGTCAATTTTTTCCTTTTCACCGTGTTCGGGGAACCTTTGCAAGTTGTCTGGTGTTGTTCGTTGGAAAGGTTGACTGATCCATCCAGCACAAGGATACCAGACGAGTGCAACGTGCAAGTACTGTGTTTCCCCTGTTCCATTTGCCCCCATATATGGCTCTCTCTCTCTCTCTCTCTCTCTCTCTTCCTCCTCCGACATACTTACCTCATTATTATGAACGTTTCATACATAAATCAAACTATGTGCTGCACCTAAAATGAGATTTATTAACCCTTTCTGAAAAATCAAAATGAAAAAGAAAGCCACAGCAGCCATTACTTATTCAAAATTTTCATGGAAAGAAAGTAAACCTGTACCGAATAAGATGAGCACTGTATACATTTAGTAAGATGACGTTGTGGGCTAGCCAACATGTGGGTGTAAGAATGTGCATTGCACCTTTAATTATAAGCACGATGGTAACTCACTAATGGGTCGTCTAACCCACTTCACACTTCACAGCAGTCATTGCAACTACAGATCAATTATGTCATGTAACAGTAGACTCTGCAATCGGGACACTTTTTTCTTAAGCAATCGTCAATCCTGTCATGCCCAATGATTGTACCATCATACACTTGATTGTGTGACACTAGCTTTGCTCTATGGTTCACGAATCCTTGTGAAGCAAACGACTGTAATGTTCGGAATTAGGGCATGCTAATTAGATCATATTTGCATCATATTTGCATTTTCTTGTCCTCCAATATAGGTGGAACACTAATTCATCTTTTCCTGTTCTAGGTGGATGAAATGGAGAAAGATTCGGCAGCTCGGACGAATGATATCTACTGTGAACACCGCGTACGGGAAATTATCAAGATACCCTCTGTTTATTTCCCCGAAGAAAGTCTTATGGAGGCACGCCAGATAAGTACAGTGTCTTCCTGGGAAAGCAGACGTGGAGTCAGGAAAACTTTGAACTTTTTTCGTCATGATCTTTTTCAGGAGCAAAAGTCTTACGGAGGCACACCAGTTCCTCCTCCTCGGTTGACGATAGTAGAAGCTAAGCTCAGGAGCTCCTCCCCTCCTTCTCCATCTTCTCCACACTCTTCCTCCTCGGAAACCCGCCATTGCTTCGCCGGAGACCCCGTCGCCGGCGGGAATTCCGAGAAACCCAGCTCCGGAAAGTGCTTCTCTCTTTCTCTCTGTCTCTCTTCATGCCCTCAGCAGCAAGAAGCGCAGCATTCTCCTGGGGAGCCCTCGCCGCCCCGCGAGGACAGCCTCTACACCGAGTTCCACCGCGTGTCCGAGCTCTTCCGGACAGCCTTCGCCAAGGGCCACCGCAGGTTCGGCGGCAGCGGCGGCGGCGGCGACGCGGTGGACCCCGATTCGTGGGCCATCGTCCCCTTCAACGCCAAGCGCTCCTCGGAGCTCGAGGACGAGAGGTATTTCCGCGATCTGGTGCGCCGGACCCGCATGACGTTCGACGGGGTGCGCATTCTCTCGATGGCAGGCGAGAGCAGCAGCGGCAAGAGAGTGAGGGGCGACTTGATCGCTGCTTCTCTCATGAGGAGTCGCGGGTTGTGGCTAAATCGCGACAAGCGGATTGGTGGGTCAATCCCTGGGATTTGCGTGGGGGACATCTTCTTTTATAGGATGGAGTTGATGATGCTTGGATTACACGGTCAGACTCAAGCTGGCATCGATTACTTGCCAGCTAGTCAGAGCTCCAACGGTGAGCCGATGGCCACCAGTGTCATTGTGTCGGGTGGGTATGAGGATGATGAGGACAGTGGGGATGTGATTATATACACTGGTCATGGAGGAAAAGATAAGTTCAACAGGCAATGTGTGCACCAGAAGCTGAAAGGCAGAAATCTGGCGCTGGAGAGGAGCATGCACTATGGAATTGAGTTGAGGGTCATTAGAGGAATCAGGTATGAAGGCAGGATGACGAGCAAGGTTTATGTGTATGACGGGTTGTATAAGATTATGGACTATTGGTTCGATGTGGGTAAGTCCGGTTTCGGGGTTTACAAGTACAAGCTGGTGAGGATTAAGGGGCAACCGGAAAGGGGTAGTGTGATGATGAGGCTTGCTAAGAGCCTTAAGACTAGTCCGTTGTCGGTAAGGCCGGCTGGGTACTTGAGTCTTGATATGTCGATGAAGAAGGAGAATTTGCCGGTGCTTCTGTATAATGATATCGACACTGATAATGAACCGCTGTATTATGAGTATCTAGTCAGGTCGGTATACCCCCCTTTTGTTCTTCACCAGAATGGAAATGGCACTGGGTGTGAATGCATATCCGGTTGCACAGAAGGTTGCTTTTGTTTTTCGAAGAATGGGGGTGAGTTTCTTTATGATCAAAATGGGCTTCTTTTGAAGGGGAAGCCGATTATTTTCGAGTGTGGAGCCTTCTGCAAGTGCCCTCAGACCTGTCGGAATCGAGCGACTCAAAGAGGGTTGAAGCATGGGTTTGAGATATTTAGGTCGAGAGAGACAGGTTGGGGTGTGAGGTCCTTGGATGTGATACAAGCCGGTGCTTTCGTTTGCGAATATGCAGGGGTTGTGCTCACCAGAGACCAAGCCCAGATTTTCACAATGAACGGCGATACACTGATTTATCCCAGTAGGTTTCCCGAAAAATGGGAAGAATGGGGTGATTTATCACAGATTTATCCTGCGTTTGTACGCTCTTTATACCCCCAGCTCCTCCTCTGGATTTTGCAATGGATGTTTCTAAAATGAGGAATGTTGCTCGTTACATTAGCCACAGTACCAAGCCCAATGTGCTAGTTCAACGTGTACTATATGATCACAACAATCTCTCCTTCCCTCACCTAATGTTGTTCGCGATGGAGAATATTCCTCCTTTGGCAGAGCTTAGCTTGGATTATGGGGTGTCTGCTGAATGGACGGGAAAGCCTCTCCTGTTGACCGAAGGATCTGACTGATCTAAGTGGAATTAGGATATTCTAACATGTACATAGGTTTTGAAGGATTTATGCATATATCAGCTTAGCAGCACAGTTCTGAGGCTCTTACTCAGTGAGGTAATCTATCTTAAGAGTTACATGTTTATTTATAGATGTGAAGTTTGCTCAAAACCCTCATTTTATTATACTCCTTGGTTAGATTTGTTTTATCACTGGGTCAAGCTCTTGTGTGGGTGTACGCCTTATCTTGTTCTTTTCCTCATCAAAGCACAGAAGTATTGTCACGATGCCTAGAATAGAGTATAGAACTTTTATGATACACATTCTGTCATGAGGATCTCAGCAATTAAGTAAGGTTACTATGAACACTCTGTCTTCATTTTTTGGGGAAAAAAAAATTGCCCTGTAATTTTGGTTTGGTGGCATTGAGAATTTGAGGCTTAGAATCGTGAAGAGGTTCCTATTTCTGGACTTATAATTCATTTTAGTGGAAAGCCCAACCCCGAAGCTTGATTTGATAGGTGGATGGGAAGTACATGAATGCAAGGCCCATTGAAACTTGGTAGACAAATAATTTGAAATACTTTAACTCTCTTGTTAAACTTAATAAACAAATTAGATGGCACTTGTAGATAAAATGAGAGTGCTGAGTCCACTTACCATGAAATGCATCTCTGTCAGTTGATGATTCCACAAAGCTTAGGAGGTCCTAGAACGCGAGAAAAGAGGGTTCTTCAGAATGTTTTGTCTGCATCTCTGCATTATAAACAGGCATTCATTTGAGGGTCCATTTGTTGGATGAAGCAAAGGTTAGTAACTAGAAATGGGGAGAATGAGTGCCTTCTATTGTTGCTATTTTTTTTTTTTTTTAATATTTTAGGAAATATCCCACTTCAACACATGCATCTAGAACAGCATTAGGCCAGTCAACTTAGAGACTTTGGCACTGCAAGGAAACTTGCACTGTGACGTGGATCATGTTAATATATTTTCAATTGTGATCATTGGTAAGGACTATTTTGTTGTTGCTCTTCAAACATGAGTAGTGATTAGCTGAGTAGGAGGAGTGCTCAATCTTCTCAATCTACATGGGGGATGAAAGGTCTTACTTGAACAGATTTTCACTTTCGTCTGCCTGCTTCTTGGGGGAGTAGGAGTTCTTTTATGGGCAATGGGATTGGAAGTTGTTGACTGCAATAGAATTTCATTTTCTTCTCACCTGCATCTCAGGTGAATGAATCTAGATTAGCAGATCAGGGCGTTGTGTACTTCTAAGCATTTTATTTTTTCTCCAATATGATGCACTATAGCCTGTACATGCTTTCGCGAGGCTGAGTTCTTTTATCTGCTCACTGTTGTTGCCATTTGATTAGCTGATGCATTTCTCATCCTTTTGGCTAGATCAACTGTTTACTGAAGTTAGCTTTTCGTAGCTTCCATGTAATGTGGTTATGTACTCTGTAAATCTCCTCTTTCACCTCATATTTTGATTATGCCCGTGTCACATACTGACATGAATTGTATTGGCTGCGATTCTGGGAGTCTAGACCTGGCTCTCAAGTTTTGCCTCGGACAATACAAGCAGTGGAAACAAAGTTGCGGAAGTCAAAAACTAAAGAAAAAGGACTCCCCGCGATTTACACGCTCTCGGCTTTTTCTGTCCTTTTTTTGTTGCAAGATCGAAGTCAACACTGGATTCGCAGAGAAGAGTTTATCTCTGGTGGACTGTGGACCGGGTGGATCAGGCACATGCTCGCTCTCAGATCAATGTGTCACGGGCTGGCCTCTGGACCGTGACAAATGTCTCGTCTGTATACATGACTTGGTCGGATGGTGATCAGGTACCCGATGCACCATGCGCTGGGTCCTTTGCGAGTTTCAGGCGGTGAGGACGATGATCTTCTTGTTTTAGGACTTAGCCTAGGTGTGCTTCTGCTCGACAGACTCTTTTAAATTTTTTTAATTTTTAATTTGTCGCGTCTGTTATTATGTTTCTCTTCTTTTTTTCTGGTGGACTTCGGGGATTACCCGCTTGAGCTTCCAATGATACTCGTGTGTATGTTATGTATATATCTGAAATAGTATATGATGTACAGTCGATTGCATCTTGAGACCGTGGCGTACGCCCGGGAAAGTCTAGCCTTTGATACTTTAGTTGTAGGGCAACGAAAACACTTGGCTTTCTTCATCTGGAAGATTGTGACTGTGAAGAAGTGCAGGAGCTCTCGAGGATGGCGAAGCGAACATCATCATCGATGGTATACGGTTTTCCGGTTTAGGATGGTCCATATATAGACGTCAATGTGTGTGTATATGTCTATGGTTTTGAGGGCGAGACCTTGATGTTCAATTTCCATGTCTGTTGCTTCTCCAGGGGATTTCTTTGGACTTGGGTTATCCCCATGGAGCTGCAAACTGGTTTGAACACCTTTTGAGTAGCCTTAAAACTGTCTTTCTCGAGCGGAGATTCTATTCTTGGAAATCAAGCCAGCTTGATTGGGATGCTTTACTTTGCTTAGCGTCCTTTCCGGAAGATAATCTTGAGCAGAGATATACACGAATATGCTTTACCCGTCGAGCAATGTGCCTTCCCAGACACGTTTCCACGAAACGGGGCTCGCTAGTTGGATTGGGGACTTTGGGTTTACTTTATTTGAAGGGAAATTATTGTCGGGAAATTATTTTTCGATTTTGCGATGTTTGGAAAATGAAAAATTAATTGATGTGTGAATTTTTTTCATAAAATGAAAGTAAGGTTAGGTCGGGAAAAATCACTTCCCTTTATGATAAAAGAAATTGTTCTTCTTAAATTACTAAAAAAATAAAAAATAATTTCTTTGATCATGAAGGTTTTGGTGAAATAAATGCACCCATTAGTCCTTTCAGGTTCTTTTTTATCTTTCTAACAGCAGTGGACGTCCAGAGGCTTTGCAAAATTGCTGCGCTCCTAAGAAATATTATCAAAAAATCTTAAATCTATATATATATTACTTCATTTACAAACTTTTTAACATAGCCAATTTTTTTTTTTTTTTGTCGAATAACTTAGCTAATTTTGTCATAAATCTTGTGATGATTTGTCAATATAGTCATTTGGATCATTTCAGTTGAAAATCACTAATGTGTACATCAACTCTATTATATGACATGGTTGACACTAATGTATATAAATTTTTAAGATTATTTTTATTTTTCATTATGGTTGGCCAAATTTGAGGGCTTGCAGGCCCTAGCTAACCACAAGTAAGGGCATCCCTCACCCACTCTGAATTTGGTGAGGGCTTGCGTGTGGGCTGTGACTCTTGCTAGTGGCTAGTGAGAGCTTGTAGGCCCTCACCTAAGGGTCGAGGACCCTCCTTGGTAACAATAAAAAAAAATTTAAAATAAAAATTTAAAATAAAAATTTCGAAAGTTTTAAAATTACAAAAATTTATTCAAGTCAGCAGATGTGCGTCATGTAGAACGATTATCGTTTATATTAACGATTTTTAACTAAAATTAGCTGAAATGATTTATAATGATAAAATTTCAAAATATTTAAAACTAAATTAGACAAATTAAAATATTTAGAATTAAATTGAGCCTTTCTTTGGTTAATTTTTCTTGCACTCGTGAGATTGCATGAACTTCGTTGAACTGTGAAAGTTCGCTTGGTTTTCTGGCGGCCGGCTCAGTTGTCTTCCTGCCGTCTCATGTGCAGTTAAGCTTTCTTTTCATTCCCCTGACAACTACACATTTTGACTTTTAGTAAATGGCACCTCCTGCAAGGGAATTTAATAAATTTATGATTTTAGTTTGTTTGGTCATTTGCATATGACCGGGGATTGATGACTTGATTAAATAGGTCTCCTTGATAGACGCTGGAGTTGTTAGTTGAAGCATTTAAAGTGGGGACTGCCAAAAGAGCACAAAGCATGTGGAAAAAAAGGGGGAACAAGGTTTAAAGATATGTTAGAGAGGGATAATTTGCAATTACCTAACTATCTTCCTGTGTACATAGTCTCAATTGTGGAGGCTTGATTTTCCTCCAAGAAATCAACCATTTCCAAACCATTGTCCCTACAAAGAAATTGACTACCTTTCATATTTTAGTTCTATACCTAACAAAAATGTCTAATTATGACTCGAGATCAATAGGAGGTAAAGTCCCCGCCTGCCTTTCGGCCCCATTAGATTCGTCAAGATTGGTTGGCCCCATTAGATTCGTTAAGATTGGTTTCATTTTATGAAATAGAGGCATTCTAATTTCCCATTCAAGTCCATAATTTATATAAACTTGATTTAAATTTACATTTATGTGATATATTTAGCCTTTACCGAGATTTTATTT